>JAGFPH010002910.1:65266-93748 GCA_018207615.1 Philaenus spumarius | reverse complement strand
TCTGGCCTGTTTCTGTAGATTCATTTATTATGGATTTATTTAAAATTTATTTTATAATATATTATTATAATTATTTTGTTGATGCTGATGTTAAAGACATTGTGTATTGGTGTTCCAAGTATTGGTGTTTACTTACCAATACTTACACTCCCACACCCTATATGAAAATTGTACCACCAATTTGATGTTATGCATATGTCTACCGTCTTGTGACTTGACGTTGTGGAATGGTATTAATTTGTATGTTGAAAATTTTCTTGAAATTATGCTGTGATGTTGTTAATACGTTTAAAATTGTTTGAAGTTAATTGCGATGATGTTTATTTTTATTGTAGTAGGCCTAGCTTTTGTTTACTAAACTCAATGTTTGTGGAATGGCTGATAAAGCTTTTAGATGAGCTCTGCTTTGACAGATGTGTATTCCAATGTCTTAGCCCAGATACTGCTGCGCTAGGTTTTGTTGTCGTCAGCATAAGTTTGTAGTAGATATTCGGCCTAATGCTAGTAGGTCGGATTATTGTTTGTGTAGGTTATTTCTTGGCAATGTGTAAAGTTCTAGTTACTTTCGCAAAATGAAATGTTAGCTTGATCAGGGCCTAATTCTCAGATAACGAAGTACTATGAAGCGCTGTTGTTGGAATATGTAGGCTAGTTCCCCAAGGACTTCACTTGAGAATTGCTACTATGTCTGAATGTTTACTTGCACTCCTTACTGTTCAGTCATTGTCCTTAATATACGCCTACTTAGCCTAAGTCTCTTTAAATGTTTACAAAAGTTTTTTTTATAGATCAGATCTCGAAGTTATTGTTTACTTTTGAAAGCGATGTTATTTAAGATTTAATAGTTATTGGTTTTACTAATTTAATTTGAAATGTGTACTATTGAATAGCTTTTATTTTTTTAAACGTTTACTATGTGTGAACAAGGCTTTAGTTTAAAAAATGTTTTTGTTTACAATACAATGCATGATAGTGACTTGAATATTCATAATTAGTACAATTCTTAAAGCTAGTACATGTAACTTATTTCTATTCTCTACAATATTAAATATAGAGAGATCTCGAGTTATTATCTACTTGTGACACTTAAATTTACACATGACATATTTTTGTTCTTATGACCTTCTATGATACATTTTCATTCTGGAAATGTGTATTGGTTCATTTTGGAGTCTTCCATATCTTAATATCTCTACCTGGCATGTTAATTAATTTATTTCTTTAATAATTGTATATGGCCCCGTATACTTCATATCAAATTTTGTGGGTGTTTTGCCGTGGAACTCGCGTCTTATTAAGACTTCATCCCCATGTTGGAATTCGAAGTCGGTTCTCTTCTTATCGTAATAACATTTTTGTTTTTCTTGGGCATTTTGAATTATTTTGGGTAATGTTTTTCTAATTTCTTGAATTTGTTTTAGATGTTGTTGGATGTCGTAATTTTGGTTTTCTTGTATTTGAATGATCTCCATGGGGTCGTTTGGTTCACAAGCGAACATAAGTTTATTTGGCGTGAAACCGGTGCTTGTTTGTTTTGTTGAGTTGTAACAGTATACAATTTTGTCTATATATTTTGACCATGAATTTGGTTTTTCGTGTACGTAATGTGATAACATATTGGCGAGTGTGCCATTGAATTTTTCTGTTAATCCTTGTGTTTGTGGTGAATATGCGCTACTGAAAATTTGGTTTATCCCTAGTGTAGTTGTTAAGTGTTTGATTATTTCATTGTTAAAATGCGTACCCCTATCTGATTGTATTATTCCCATTTTTCCATGTGTCAGTATCAATTTTATTAAATTTTCAGCTACGTTTTTGGCATCTGCTGTTTTGCATTTAAATGCCCAAGCATATTTCGTGGATATATCCTTACATGTTAATATATATTTGTAAGCATAAGATGAAGTAATTGGGCCTATGAAATCTATTATTATTCTGTCCATAGGCCTATGTGTTGCTAATATTGGTTTTAGTAGCCCGTATGGCTTTCTAGTTGGGATTTTCCCTTTTTGGCAGGTCTCACAAGACTTTGTATAATCCTGTACGTCTTTATTTAAATTTGGCCAGTGGTATCTATCTCTTATCTTTGCTATTGTTTTAAAGTATGAAAAATGTCCACCCGTTAAAGGACTGTCATGTGCTTGTCTTAAAATTTCCTGTTTAAGTTCGTTTGGTATTGCTAAAAGTTTTGTTGTTTCTTCCCCATTGAACTGCTTGTAATACATAATTTGGTCTTCTATAATGTCATGTCTGGATGCTCTATCAATTTTTTTTGTTACTCCTATCTACGTTTAAAAGTGCAAGCTTAATTTGTTTCAAATATGGATCTTGTGATTGTTTCAATTCTAAGTTTTGTGTGTCAGCGTTTATTAGAAATACATCTTCAAAGTTTTGTGGGAGTTCTTCTTCTGCTTCTTGTCTTGATAAGAAATCTGGTAAACCCATTGTTTTTCCTTTTTTGTATCTTATATCTAAGTCGTAATCTACAAGTTTGGTTGCCAGCCGGCCTAATCTATTTGACGGATTTTTAAAAGTCTGAAAATATTGTAGTGCAGAGTTATCTGTAAAACATGTGATTTTTCTTCCTAATAAATATTCTCTCCAATATTCTATAGCATATACAAGTCCTAGCATTTCCTTTTCTACTGTCGAATATCTCGTTTCATGAGGTTTTAATTTTCTAGAGAGGTAAGCGATTGGAAACTCTTGGTTATTATTTGGGTCTATTTGTGTTAGTACAGCTCCTATTCCTATGTTTGACGCATCTGTGTAAACTCGCGTGTTTCTGTCCTCTTTGAAATGTGATAGCAATGGCGGATTGGTTAATATTGTTTTTATTTCTTCAAAAGCTTTGTTACAATTTTCTGTCCAAATTATTTTAGAGTTTTTTTCTTGTTGGTTTTTGAGAAGTTCTGTTAAAGGGTGTGTGATTTTTGCGTAGTCTTTTATAAATTTTCTGAAGAAACCTGAAACTCCTAGGAAGGCCCTTATATTTCGTAATGTTTTTGGTTGTGTAAAGTTTAATATTGGTTGTATGTTTGATTGTAAAGGCTCAATCCCTTTAGTTGAGACCTTGTGACCTAATATTTCAATTTCTTTATAGAAAAATTTACATTTTTTTGTGTTTAATTTTAAATTTGCTATGTCTAATTCATTTAAAACGGCTTCTAGGTTAATTAGTTTATCTTCAAATGTTGGTGCAAAAACTATCGTATCATCAAGGTAAGAAAGGCTTTTTGAAAATAGGTGTTTTGCTAAAATTTTGTTTAGATTTTTCTGGAATATTCCAGTTGAAACCTTCAGTCCCTGAGGGAGTCTGGTAAATCGTAGCATTCTGTCTTGTGTTCTAATCGTTAACAGTGGTTTACTTTCTTCATGAACTTGTAATTGGAAGAAGGCATTTTTCAAATATAGTTTTGTAAAGTATTGTGAGTTAGTTAAGCAACTGAACATTAGTTGCAAACTTGGTATGGGGAAATTTTCGTTTTTTATTTGTTCATTAACTTTCCTAAAATCTGCTACTAGCCTGTGAGTATTATCCTGATTTTTAACTATAAATGCTGGTGACGCATATTCTGAAAAATTTGGGCATTCTTCTAAAATTCCTTCCTTAACTAAGTTGTCTAATTCTTGGTTTAATATTTCTCTTTCCTGATTGCTTTGTCTGTAGGGTGGTACGACTACCCCTGAATTTCCTGGGATAGTCTGTATTTTTACTGGTTTTATGTTGGCTGGTGTTAGGTTCCTGACCTCTGTTGTGAATATATGTTTATGTTTTTTTATTATTTCTGTAACTTGTCTGTGTTGTGTCTCGGTTATATTTTCACTAATTTGAAATTGCACTCCATTTTTATCGTAAATTTGTTCTTTATTTGAGTTTTCCTGTAGTGTAGGCGGTGCGGATGTGCTTTTTTTGTTAAATTTTTTATAAATTTGTGGTTCCTCTTTATTTTTATTTATATGGCCTATAATTGTTCTAGGAAGCAGTGTTTGCGGTCTTTTTGACGCATTGTATATATGAACATAGTATTGATTGTCTTGATTTGGTATATAGGCATGAATTTGTTTTTGCTCCCTTAAGTGTCTGTCCGTTTCAAAGTCCATGTGCTCATTATAATTTTCTATCGCTTGTACACATAGCCTAAACTCTGTCCCGATGCAATTTTAATGTGTTCATTAGTTCTTATTTCTGGGTTGCTTATTATGTTGTGATTTATTATTAAACGTATATTTTTCAAATTTTCCAACCACGATTCGTTCATATTTATTATACATTCTTAGTTATTTGCTTTTAGGGTTATTTTTTTGGTACAGTAGTCTATCTTCGCTTGATTTGCTAGTAGAAAGTTATTGCCTAGTATCATTTTTGCATTTATTCCTGATTCAACATAAAATTTATTTGTAAATTTTATATTATTTATTTTAAATGGTAATGTTATCTCTCCATGAATCTTTAGATTATTGTTTGTGGCAGATTTTATTATTGTATTAGTTTGACATGTTAGTGGTTTTTGTTTTACTAGATCATAATTACATATGGATACATTGGCACCTGAGTCTATGATTGATTCAATGTTTTGTTCATCTAATGTGTCAAATGTTACATCTATTGTGCAAACTCTTGAATTTTCAGATTTGTTTAAAAATAGGGTATTATATACATCCCATGTTACATCATTTTCCGATTTCCTAGCTTTAGGTAAACCATTTTGGTGTAAATATTGTTTATGAAATATATTGTATAAATCTAGGGTACTTTGTTTTTGCACGGATTGCTGTAATTCAATCACGTTTACGCCATTGTGTTTCTCGTACTGACGGTCTATGGCGATCTCCGTTACGTTAATATCCTGAGGCAAGTATTGTGTTAAAACGTTGACTGAAGTTAGTGGCATTTTGCTTGCGTCATGTAAATTACAGGTCGTTTGTGTGTACTTCTGCTTTCTTAATGAAACGGAATACTGTCTTCTGTCACTGAACTTTTTGTTGTCTTGTGTAAGTAAATGCAAATTGTTTTTTTGTGTATTTCCCATATTTGTTTTTTGAAAATTGGCGTTAGTTTTGCTCGTGTGTTTTGGGGTTGTATGGCTATTTTCTCTTCTAGTCCCCCATTTATCCCGTTTTTGGTTGAATGTTAATTTTTAATTTACGTTGGCATAACATTGTTGAATTGTGTGGCTTTTACAATTAGAGTGAAATTGTTGATTTACATTGGCATAAGGCCTATTTTGATTTTTCATGTATAGTGGATGGGGTTTTCTTTTTAAATTGAAAGCGCATTCGCTGTATGAGTGATTGTCCATTTTACATATGTTACAATTATACAGTCGTAAGAAATATTTGTCTGTATGGTGATTATTTTCATTGCTAATTGAGCGCATTTGTCTTGGCCTGTGTTGGACATTATAAAGTTGATAGTGGTTTATGAATCCTGGTCTTGTTTGTGTATGTCTGTTGTTAAATTGCCTGTTGTTGTTATATCGGGGTGTTTCATTTTGATGACGTTGTTGAAATGTGGTTAGTTTATGGTCATTTTGACTTATGTTTACCCCTAATGTGTGTATGATGTCCGTGAGTTCTTCTAGCTTACTTGACATTGTGTTTATGGTTTCAAAATGTGTGTTACTTCTGTTTTTTGTGTTTTCCATAATTCTTAAATGTTTCTGTTTATTTAGGGTTTGTTGAAATTCTTGGAATTCAATTTTTCTTAAGTTTTCTTGTAGTTGGTCGAGTGTTTTATTTTCCATTGTTATAATGCGTTCGAAAATTTCCGGTCTTAAACCTTGTATTACATAAGATATTATTTGTGTATCTCCTAAATTGGGATTCATTTTTCTGCAAAGAGCCTGTATTTCTAAATAAAAGTTTATGGATGATTCTGACTCTGTTTGAGTTTTATTTGCTAACATGATTTGTAATTTTTGGCTCTGTGCTACTGGTGTAAAAATATTTAATAATTGTTTCTTTGCGTTTTCCCATGTTATTTCCCCCTCTTGATTTATTTGTATAAAGCTTTCATACCAATTTAATGCTGATTTTTCAAGATATGTAGGCAATAAGTTTATTTGTGTTTTTGGTGTCCAACTGTTTGCTCTTGATGCTACCTCATATTGAAATATAAATGATTGTATGTCTTCAGTTGGTAAACCATTGTATTGTGAGGGCTGAATTAAGGGTGTTTTTTCTTTCTTCTCCATTGTGTTTTTGTTTTTGTGATTGGTGCTTGTTTATTTATTTATTCCTATGTATCTTATTCCCTTTTTGTATGCTTAAATGTTATGCTTGCTAAATTTAGCTTTTTTTTTTACTTATTTATAATCATATATAATTACTTAATCAGACGAAATCATATACCAGATCTTTAAATTATATTTATTTTTCAATTCTTATTCTATACACAGCTTATTTTGTATCTCTGTAATTATCTCTACCACATATATATTCTTGTAAATTTAGTGCTCCACCATGTAAGACTTTGTAAATCTGGGCATTTAATGTATGTAACTTGATTGAAAACTTTGTTTAGTGATTATAAAAATACTTTATTACTTGGATGATTTATCTTTGGTTACTGATGATGAAGTTACTTTATTAAATAATTTATGTAAAATAATAAAAATGATGCATCTCGAAAGGTTTGGTCTAGGTGTTGATTGATTGAATTTTAGTTGATGACAGACCTCGTGTTCTCTCCATAATTTTCCCACCACACAGTTTCACGATTTGGATTTTCCTTTGATTGGTCTATTTGAATTTTATATTGTTCTGATTGGCTTTCCAGTTTTACAGATTTGGCAGTATTTATCGCGTGTCTGCACTCGTTGATTCACACAGAATAACGTAAAGCAGTGTATTTATGTATTAAGTAATTTAAGCTGGTACATCCGTTGTAAATTCCTGTTGAAATAATCTTACTCACAAAGCTAGTCTGGCCTGTTTCTGTAGATTCATTTATTATGGATTTATTTAAAATTCATTTTATAATATATTATTATAATTATTTTGTTGATGCTGATGTTAAAGACGTTGTGTATTGGTGTTCCAAGTATTGGTGTTTACTTACCAATACTTACAGTGTGTATAACAAATAATGTTATATCGGTATCAAGTGTCTTGTAAGAGATTATAATGGGTCTTGAGTTGTTGTAAATTAAAAATATCATTTGTAGTCTTGATATAATTAACCAACTGACAAAGATTATTTTTCAAAATATAAAGTATAAATTTATAAAAACTTAAGCATAATAAAACTATTTAACTGAAATATTTAAATACGATCTACATAATTTATGGCAAACAATGGTATCTGTGCAGTACTTTTTTATGTGTAGACTCATCGTTTGTATAATAATACACATTATTATATATATATTTTATTTATTTTTTCAAGCAAATACTATATAGATCCAATTTGCCTTGAAACCAAATAATGAACTTATACTCCTTTACAAGATGAGGTGATGCATTTCAAACAATACATTCGAGGAAACAATAAACTCGGCACTAAAAGGCTTTCACTCCGTTAAACAACAACGTTTGTACTCCTTTATGTCCGACGTAAGGGATAAAGATTTTAGAGTAAAAGAAAATTACATTTACTTCTGGTACAGTAATAGAATTTGTTTTGTTATTAAAGGTTTATGCTACAATGTTCCATTTGCAATTTAGTGTTAAACTAGTGTTAAACATTGTTTGGGATGTTATTTTTAGTAGCCTACTATTGACAAAATATAGCGTATGCAATTTTTCATCATTTAAAGGTAATTATTAGTATTAGTGAATCATATCCTAAAGCATTAGAGAGATACAAATATTGTAAAAACAATATGGGTAAACAATAAATAAATATATTCTTTCGAAAAGCTAATTAAATCTGCTACAGCGTCAGTACCTAAATGCCTTTAAATATAGTAAAATGTTGGACACTAACTATATTTTCGTAAAGTATACTATTAGGTAAACGAGTCTCGAATGTTTTATGTAAATTGTAATATTGAAAGTGTTTTGTTGAAACAACATAACTTAATAGTTTTCCTCTAAATTCAAGATTTGTTTATCAATTTATCAATTAATTTCTAAGAGTTAATAAATTTTCAAAAAAGTCGTAATTCTTGGTGTAAAGTATGTGTAAAGTTTAAAGTAAAGTGTAAAGTAAATATGTTCACTGATTTATTTTATTTGTTACTTGTATTTCGTCCAGCACACTTTATTGTTCAAATAAAATGATGTTGCACAAACACTATATTAATTAAAAGAAATACAAAATTAAATAACCAAACATAAACAATAAAATAAAGTCAGTTATTTTAGGACGTTGTACATTTTAGAATGTACAATAATAATATTTTAAGCTTACAAACAAAAAATCAACAAGTAATGTATACATGATCCATCAGGATGTTCTTGTATCCCGTCTGATTATACTAAAAGCTAAACAATGTTTAGCCAATGGCATGAGGGTTTCAACCATGTATGATTAATGGTGATTGCCTTAAGCGATCTTTCCCTTTTGGCCCTTGAGTAAAGGGACACTTAATTTATAGGGGAGGGACTTAATTTCTTAGTTTGGTTTTGTTAGTTTTATCATTGTTTTAGTTTTCTTGTAATGTATTTGGTCGAATACATATATATATAGTTTGCATCTTTCTTCCTAATGCAAATGTCTACTGCTTATTAATCAGACAGTTTACGTTAGACATGAGATTAGGCAATACAAATATACGTAGAAGTATTTCATTTGCATGAACTTGTAACCTAAGCAAAAATATAAATATATGTTTATTTATTTAAGTTTATCATTTGTATAATATGATATAAAAACCTATGGGTACAAGATCAATGCTGTTTCCTAATAAAAAATTTACAAATAATTGCATTTATTTTATCCATTGACATTTTGTTACTATCATAACTTAAACATAGCAGTTATTAAGTTTAATGTATTACAAACTTCTGTACACAAAATTGTATTTTTAAAACTATTTGAACTACTGTAAAGTTTTAATTTTGTTCTTGATTCCTTACTTTTTTACAGTATTGGTATAATACAATAGTCTTTTAAAACATTTTTACTAGTTTATTACTACTGTTTAAATACAACTATTAACTATACTAAAATGGTAAAAGGTAAATAATATAAGTTTTAAACACATTTTTTATTTAAAAGGTTCAAGTGACGACCGTAAATGAGGGACAAAATTTATTTGTATTATGTTTTGAACAGAATAAAATCTCTCTGCAAGTGAGATGGGAATATGATAGGTGCAAATATTACGTGAAAATAAAGTTATAATTCAATTAAATAGTTGTATTTTGATTTTAAAGTTCAGTTATTATCATCCAGTATACAATAAGTTAAGAACATTATATACACCATCTTATGTTATGTATTATGTCAGGGATAACTCGTTTTATCAATCAAAAAACGAAATAAAACTAATTCACCTTTATGAGCCATCGCACTTAGTAACACAATATTGGCATAATTATCTTATCCTGAGTCATTTTATTGGCCATAAATGTAATTCTCATTAAAAATCGACCCACCTCAAATGTGACAATTTACTAGAAAATCAGAAGTTCTGAAAATGTTTCATGATGATCAAAAATAGTATATTTTGAAAAATTATAAAAGTGTATTATTACTTTACTTTATACAGGAATAAATGTAAGCAAACCTAAATTTGTCATGTCAGATTTGTCTTTCTATTTGTTTATTTCTTTGTATTGAAAATTGTTTAAAATCATTCTAAAATCGAATGTTAAAGTAAGATTAAAAGTAAGTAAGGCTAAAACAAAATGATTTATAGCCTATGTCTCAACCGGATCATAATCTATATGTATGTCAAATTTCATTTAAATCCATCCAGTACTTTTTACGTAATTGACAGTCAAACATAAAAACATCCAAACAGACAAACATACAAACATCCAAACATCTAAACAGACAAACACACAAACTTTCACATTTATAATATTAATAGGATTTAGGTTGTAATATGTCTTGTAAGAAATATATGTACCGTACCAATTTCCAGCTTTCTTGCTTAATGGGAGGTATTAAAAATTAATTCGTATTGTTTTAGGTATTGTTGTTACATTTTCACCAATTAGCAGCACACTAAAAAATACAAATATTGGTTACTTTTTATATATATCTTGTAATAAATGAATGTACCAATTTCCAGCTCTCTAGCTTTACGGGAATTGTTATATTTAACTTGTATATTTTTTTAGGGGTTTTTATCACAATTTCATCCCAAACAAATATGGTTTACATTTTATACTTGTCTTATCTTGTATGAAATAAATGTACCAATCTCCAGCTCTCTTGCTTTATGGGAAATATAACAATTAATTTGTATTGTTTTTGGGGTTGTTATCATATTTTCACCCCTTTTCAAAACGCTACCAAATACAAATATGGTTTACTTTTTATATATATCTTGTAAGAAATAAATGTACAAATTTCCAGCTCTCTAGTCTTCTATCTTAGAATTTATATTGTAATACAGAAGAGGTTCGTACGGCTTATATTAAATAAAACAAGGATGGTACCATCTTTACCATCGTTTCGATGTATATCTGTATTGCCTCTTCGCTATCTGTTTATTTACAAAGTCCTTACAATGTTTTACATTAGGAGTCACGATTATTCATTTTTTTGCAACACAATTTAGTTTTTTAATATGCAAAAGCAAAGCAAAGGTACCTAAAGCCAGGTTAACAATTTACTTAAATTTCTTCTCTGTAACTGCCCCTACACTCTATAATAAACTTCCTGAAGAAATAAAAAAATGTAGTAAACTGAAGAAATATTTGATTCTCCAGAAGAGCAAGGCTATTGAGCAGAGACGATGTGGAGGGATGTGGTTGGATGTGGTCGTGTGATGAACAATGTTGTATGTGGGGGTGGTTGTGTGAGAGAGATGGAAGTACAGTAGTTTTGAGCCTGTGTGTGTACATTAAGAGAGTATGGATTTGCACTGTGCTATTTAAATTTGGATAGAGTACAATGTTGAGTATTTTTTTATATATGATTAAAGTTAAACTTTTTATCGTATATAACCATTTACATAAGTGCTGTTAAACCTTTTTTATTTAGTGTTGTTATGTTTGTTCAATTTCTTATTTGTTAATTTGTCTTAAGAAAATTCTCCCGCTATTTGTATGGTTTTCCCATAATACGTTTTTATTTATTTGTTATTGTAAATTTAACTGCTCCTAGAAACCTTTTTTACAATTTTTTTCTTTTTGCTATAAATAAATTAGCATTTACTTCTCAAAACGGGCTTGCTTTCGCTAGAGGTTGCAAAATATTTTATTCCCATATGGAAACTATTCTCTGCAAATTTTGTATAAGTTAAGTTTTATGGTAAATTACAGGTAGCTATTTTACTTATGTTATGTTTAGGTTATATTCTTATTTTATTATTTTGTTTGTGTTTGTATAATATTAGGAAATAAAATAAATATCTATACAAAAATGTATAATATATATATAGATATTTCAATTTTTTAGTGTGCTGCAAATGCGTGAAAATATAACAACAACCCTTAAAACAATACGAATTAATTTTTATACTTCTCATAACGCTAGAGAGCTGGAAATTGTTAAATGTATTTCTTACAAGACACATGTAAAACGTAAACTATATTAGATTTTTTTAGCGTACTACTAAGGGGTGATAATGTAACAACCACCAATAAAACAATAACAATTTATTAATATACTTCCGTTAAAGCCAGAGAGTACATTCATAAGTACATCAATTAAGTACATGAGAGCTTATAAATACGTTCATTTCTTACAAGATATATATACAAAGTAAACAATATTTGTATTTTGTAGTGTGCTGATAAGGACTGAAAATGTGGTAACAACTATTAAAACAATACAAATTAATTATTGTACTTACCATAAAGCTAGAGAGCAGGAAATTTGTACATGTATTTCTTACAATATATATATAAAATTTAAACAATATTTGCTTTCATTCACGTGCTACTTTGGGGCGAAAAAGCGATAACAACCCCTAAAACAATACAAAATTATATATAATACTTCCCTTAAAGCTATAGTATAGAGCTGGAAATTGGTACATTTATTTCTTACAAGATATATCTAAAAATTTAACCATATTTGATTTTTGAAGTGCTCCGCTGAGAAGTGAAAATGTAATAACAATAAAACAATAAACATTTATTATTATACTACCATTAAAACTAGAGAGATGGTAATTTGTACATTTACTAAAAACTATATTCCCATTTTGTAGTATTCTTCGATTATATTGCAATGATTTTTAGCATTTTTGACAATTCTCGACCCCTCTTTTTGACACACTATCTTTGCCAGTTACGTGCTATACACCGGTGAAGTGTATATGCCCCTGGAGACTCCTCCCCCCCCAAGTCGAATTTTGACTTCTACAAATTGGGTAAAATAAGTAAGTGACAGTTCAAAACATGTATTTTTTGCAAATAACAGTTATTCCGTCGGCTTTGATTATATTGCAATGTTTTGGAGCTTTTTCTTTGTTTTTTCACAAAAATCGTCAATTTCTCAAAAACAGTGCATCCTAGACAATTTTTGACAATTCTTGACCCCTCTTTACGGGCTTGACAGTTACGGGCTAAACAAAGGTAAAGTGTATATGTTGATGCAACTTAGAGCTATCCACCCAAAGTCAAATTTTGACTTTTACAAATTTGGTAAAATATGTGAGTGACGGGTCAAAATATGTTTTTTTAATATATACGATAACGTTTTAATATAGTTAGTTTATATACTTAGTCGGCTTAGTTTATATTACAATGATTTAGAGTTTGTATTGTTGTTCATCTACTGGGAACGTTTTTATAAATTAAAACACATCTCTATACTTAAACCCAATTTTAGGTTAGGCCTATAAAATCAACACACGTTTCTTTAAAGTTTTTCAAATACCATAGAAACCAGAATAACTCTTTAATAATAAATATGTACATTTTTAGGTTAGATGGTTAATATCTATGATAGACCGGTAAGCAGTGTTGCATTAATAGTATATATATTATTTTTTATGTTATAACCTTTTGTTTTTTATAGAATTTCTTTATTGTAGAGTTTGTTTATTATTTGTCTAGTTTGTTTGATTGTTGTTTTCAAAACAACTTTCATCAAATAGAAAATCAATTAAATTTGTGAACTGACACAGCCTATTGCTCTTTTCAGGGCAAGTGTTTTTTTTCATAATTGTTATATTTTTAATAATTTTCATTTACATATTATTTTTAGTTTTATGTGAATTTTTTAAGTCCATTTCTATTTTATAGAAAAATACGTATTTATGTTTGAATTAAAACGTAAAATCAGAATTAAACTATTCTGCATGTTTGTCGATATCTAGGAAGGTTGGTTCCACTAGCATATGATCTGTTTTTTTTTTTTAAGGAGTGGATAACAGTCAAATAATAGTAATAACATTAGTTTCAACTAAAAATGGACTTTAATCACTTTGAAGGGAAGCCACTAATATAATTTTTTTTCTTTTTGAATAACATAATATTATCTAATTGAAATAGTGCGGGCGAAGCCAAAACTGGGAGCGCGAGTGAAAACATATACAGTTTAATATTAATAAAATAACTTAGAGCTGCATAATATAATTATATATTTGTTTGCTATACATTCCACATAATAATGTTTTATAAACGTTTCTATTGAATATAACTCGTTGTGTAAGGGCAAATAGTTTTAGAAATATAGACATAATTTACTAATAAAATTATGTAAACATAACGAATTGTTACAAATAAAGGAGTTTCTATATTTTCCTCACTTTTATATAATATGTGTTTTATCCTTCTACAGCGTTGGTGTTTGTTATACTAATAAATTAGTTTTAGTTGTTATTTAATATCGTGCAATTTAAGAATAGACCGAACTCCATTAAACAATTACCAAGGTCCTTAAATTATCATTTCTGTGTATCTAAAAAACCAGCAATAATACCGTCCTGTGTATAAGCTTGTACTTAAACTAATGGAGTTTGATGGCCGCATATCATGAACTAAGTGCTCCAATTAGTTACAGTGGCGTCACCTCAACGGTGCTCTTAGCGTATCTCGTCTACACGTTAATGGGAAGTTATAAATAACTTGAAAATATTCCTGAGGTTAAATTTCAATCACAGTGTTTAATCAAGAAATTTGGTGGATAGCACTTCAGAAGAGGAAATGTTGTTTTGAAACATAGTAATTCAAAAAAGTCGAAATACATTTAAAATTTTGCTGAATGTTAATTACCATTAGCTAATTTAACAACAAATACTTATACTTTTCACAAAAGTACTGTTATACAAATTTTTTAAAACTTTATTCATTTCAACGTGTTGTCTAAAGTAATAAATATTTAAGTAAATAAAATGTTTATTTATTATATTTTTTCTGGCGCATACTCTAATACGTGAAAGATATTACATCTAAACATAAATAAAAAACATTAAATAACAGAATAACTTGATTACAGAATTACACATACATCAAGGAAATGCTGGTTCTAAAATAACATATTCTTAATTTAAAATGTTGACAATTATACAGCCTAAAATAAGTATAAAATCAATTGTGTTTAGCGCAGTCTCACTGAAGAAATATCTCGAGCCGAATGATGTTACCTTGGCGTGCAGAATGACCTGAAAAGCGAAAGAATTTATGGTGAGTAGTTGTTATTTAATGGTGGTGCGTGACCGCTTAGATAATCAGTTAAACGGTTTCTACTTTCTCTTTGTTGATTTACTTAAAAGTACAGTTGACACGAAAAACTATTAAATATCTTTTGCCTAACTTCATTATTTACTTTTCTGTGAATAGCTACATTTATTTCTTACTGCAGAAGGAGTGATTTGTTTATTATTTGCATTGCAATTAAACGAAAAGAATTAAAACAAACTTGCAGGCCTTTGGTACAATGGATACAATATCTGCTTATAACTTTACAGCTATAGACTAAAATCGCTACCTAAAAATAAGAGCAGACAAATATAGTCAAATAAATTTTAACGTTTTAACATTTTTGTTTCGGAAAACGCAATAATTTGGACTTATATTAAAACAAATTATAAATATATTGATACAATTTAAATGTACTAGTATCTTTATATAAGTTTGTTAGAATAGATTCTTTTAATCAAGCTTTATATGTTAAAAGTCTAAAGTGAACAGATAAAAAATAAACAGTTTGGTATGAATATAACACTTATAAAATGTTTAATAAAAACTAATAAAAAATACAGTTTTATACTAATTTACTATACAAATTATTTAATCTATAGAAACGCATCATACACCTTCTTTCTTACTAAACTACACAATTACATACTATAAATTTATTAAAATGTACTGGTAGAATACATCTTCTTTTCAAACAGTAACAACCATCAATTAAAAAAGTATATATATATATATATATTTTTTTAATAGTCATTAAGAACGTCTTCTAGAGATCATTGTTAAATATAAAGTTCTACCATCAGCAGGTTGCTAGACATATATTAACTCTTGTTATATAAATAATTGTATATAATTTTGGTATATATTAATTTGCCAATGTCGATAAAATTTAATTTACAAATTAACCTATAGCATAATCCATACATTCCAGTTAGCAATTATGGACAAACATATGTTAAATTTTTCGTTCTAACTTTTCTTTACTTTCAATTCATTAAACAACTTGTTTCCCATTAAACTACTTTACTGCTACTGTGTTATTTTTCGCTGTTCTTACTTGAATGTATTATTACTTACGTATTATTATAATTTTTTTAAGGCGAAAAACCTGGGTGGCTTGTAAAAAAATATAGTTTGTTAATATATATCTTGACAATTTGGGATCACTTTGAATATTGTACTTTATGCAGTTTCTGGATATTATAACTAGCTGACCAGTTCGAGTTTCGCTTGTTTCACACCTGTTAGGAGCGCTTAACTGATTTAATACGCTGATTTAATTAAGTTAATTGTGCTTATTTATTTAAGTTGGTTTATAAAGATTTGTAACGCTTACGATGACTTCATTTTAATAATTTACGTGGTAGATTATACTTTCACATAGAATGTGTACAATCAAACATCAGCTATCATGTTAGTTAAACTAATAGATTTTAATTAGGAATCATACGAAATGTTTTTTTAACGCATTTTATTTTAAGAAATAATAAATTTTAAGGTATTTATTTGTCTATTTTTCGTAAATAACAAGGAACATAATCTTTTGGATAAAGAATTAATTGAGATATTATGGCATTATCACTATAAAACACCTTTGAGAAATAATAAATAAATGATGATGATATATATTTGTTTAAAAACTAAATATTCTTATATTTCCTAACCCATTCAATAATTAATTAACCCTCGATTAACATAATAATTATTGAACCCAATACAATTTGTTCAAACAATTAAGTGACAATAACAAAAAAGACCCTTAACCTGGAACCGGCAGAAGTTCATTTATCACCTTCTCTTAGGCGTAGAACGCAACCATTTCGAACATTAGCGAAAATTTGCATATATTTGCATAATCGATAATTTAATCCACTTAAAATCATCAAATCATAATAAACCTCGTACCGTTGGAAAGGTAATGAATTAACCTATAATTTTTGTATTTACAACTTTTTCGTAAAACATACATTTACATACGTAATCATCGTTTCAAAATTTTAGAACGTTAATCAGCTGTGATTCACGCGTCAACGAACCCCGTATACTGTCAAGACTTTGTCTCATTTTAAACGGTCTGCAACTTCGCACAGAAGTCATTTATGAGGAAGATCATAACAGAATTTAATTCAGCAGACGATTCTCTTTAAAATGGTGTCTTAAAATCACGTGTTACTTAAAAAACAGCTGTTTTACAGGATTTACGGTGAAAGCTTGTAATTGGTCATAGATATGCAAGCCTGTTTATAATCGATTCTAACAGTCTTATTCGATATATCCCTAAAATGTAAAATATATGGTTTTAAAAAGAAAACTTCACATTTTATCTATGTCCAATTCAATACATTTAGATTTAATAGGTTGATACCAATGAACTTCTAAAGTATGCTAAATGTCATGTTATATATCCCGTCGTCGAGTTCGTGTAATGTGTCAGTTGAGACATTTGTTTTGTTTTATTTTATGTTTATAAAATAGGGTTATATTGTGTTTTAGTTATAAATAAATAAGTATAGATTGTGTTTGAGTGAAATTAGGCTTATAACGGTGTTCTAATAAAACGGTAAGTGAAGAAATAAGGTTTTAGGTTAAATTGCCGATTTGATATATTTGATTTTTCATTACAAAATGTAAAGTTATTTGAAACTGGGTAGAACGCTATTCGATTCTACATTTCATTTTCGATTTTTTTTATAAAAAAAACATTGTTTGAAGTAAAACATGTATAGGCATAGTCACTTTGAAATTAGTCATGATTTGCAGGTTATGTAGTAAAAACCTTCAAAGTGTTATTTTGAATTAAACAATTGTGAAATTGAAATATATTTTTACATATTTCTATTTAAAACTAAATTTTAAAACTTTTGTGTATTAAAAAAGAAAAGTAAAAAACTTTTTACTATTTTTCATGTAGGCATAAATTTGGTTATTTCCCTTCCGTTTCTGAACATTTTTTGCTTTCTAAGCTAATAACTTTTACAATTTCAAAAGAAACTAATTTTTAGTGGCATATTTGAATTCTTTGAAGTTTTTTCTACAAAGAAGCTATGGAACACCTTTGAATTGGGGTTCATTTACCATTTTTGGCGAATTTTTAAAAATATGCTGTAGTGAAAACTGGCTTCCCAATTTTCGATATAGCATTTCCAGTTCTAGGCAATGGAAAATCATCAAACAGCTCATCGGGAGTTTGATGATAATGGTGAAAGGATTGCACTAAGAAACAATAGTTCTGAGTCCTGAATTGATTCAGTTGAGGTTGCAAATGTTTTTAACTGCGTCTGATCTTAGAGAAAAAAAATTAAACTCGATGATATCAGTAGACGAAGACTATGTCCATATATTTTATTATAGTTCTCGTAGCGACTCGATGTTTTTCTATCTCACTTCTGCGTTGGAAATAAGTACTTTTCTAAATTCACTAAAAATTTTTAAAGCACCGGGGTTTGACAACATAACGCCAATTTTAACTAAACAAAAATTGAATTTTATGTCAGCTGTTCTTGTCTACTTGGTTAATATAAGCTTGGGTTCCGAAGAATTTCCAGAAATATTGAAGAAGGCAATAGTAAAACCCTTGTACAAAAAATGTGACAAATCCAACACAACTAATTATCGCCCTAAAGCTCTCCTTTCAGTCTTTAATTTTTTTTCTAAAGTCCTGGAAAGGATTACATTTCTTGAAAAGCTAAATTTGTTTAGTAACAGAAAATAAGGTTTTAGAAGTAAACTAAGTACAGATAATGCATTATTAAAGTTTAGTCTCAAGTATATGATGTTATTAACAATGGGTTTTACTGCGCTGGTATCTTTGTTGACATCATGCATTCTTTTGACACTGTCGATCATTAGATTATATTGTCAATGATGTACGATGCAGGTGTAAGAGGTGTTTCCCTAAACTGGTTTCGCTCTTTTATGTCGGACAGAATTCAACAAACTAGAGTAAATGGCAAAATCAGTTACCAATTGAAAGTGAAATACGGTATCCCACAGGGATCAGTACTTTTTGGACAACTCTTTTTAATCTATACTAACAAATTATGTAACGGTCGTTTTAAGGGTAGTCTTGTAGCCTTCTGCTGATGATACTGCTTTATTTTATAAAACCAGATCAATGGAAGAATTAAAGCGGGACATGTAAAATGACTTAAGTGCATTACGTTGGTGGTTCACAAAGCATTTCATGTTGATGAGCCGAAATACTAAATATGTCATATTTAATACTTGTAGGAAGATTTTATTTTCAAACCAATTGAAGTATCATGATTTAGCGTGCGGAAAGGTTGGAGATTGTAAATGCCAAGAAATTGAGCAGGTAAGGGCATTAAATATTTGGGTTTCTTTTTGGATTCTGAATTAAAATGTATTTTAAAGCTATCAATAATTGTTGGCAATATTTTGAGCTCTAAAGCCAACAATTCTAATTCATGGGCATACAAAAGAGCCCTAACATTTAAATCTTCGATCCACAAATATCCTTTAAAAGCATAATGAATATCAATCAAGGAGAAAGATGGCAGACCTGTTAGTTTAACACCTGTGGTAGTAGTTTTGCCAATTCATCTCTTAGAGAACCATTAAACCACACCCGTGATGAGGCACCCTCATATATATATTAAATACATTTTTAAATTTTGTAAATACTCCAAGTTGAAAAACGTTTAAAGTAATTCCTTCTTCCCAATCCGATAAAAATCTGCTTGAAAATCTACGAAAAAGCAATGTCCCTCCTTCCTACTCTTAAGCTTTACAATATTATATAAATTAAATATGTTATCAACCGCTGAATATCCTTTACAATATCCAGCTTGGTATTCGATCAGGATGGTATATTTCTCCACCCAATTTTCCAACCTATTTAATAGTATCCCAGTACAAACATTTTTTCATAGAATAACCTATAGCATTATAATTTACCTCTTTAATTATTAACAATTTATGTTGAACCCTTCTTGTGTAGTGGTTTTACAATAGATTTTTTACTTGAATTAGATTCAATTTCATAGTCTACTATACAATTAAAAAGTGTTAAAAACAATTCAAGAAATGCTGTCGTTTATTGTGAATACAATTCAAAAGGGGTCCTATCTAATTCATCAGCCTTATTGTTTCTTGCTTTCCTTCAAATTTGTTCGTAGTTATTGTTTTACCAAAACATTATTTTTTTCAAAAATAACATTGCAAAAGCTGTCGGACCTGTAACCCCATTTGTGGTAAACAGATCTTTAAAATATTAAAATTCTAATGCCTCAATACTTCCCGCACACCTGAAACCCTTACTCTTAAATTTATTCAATTACTTTCAAAACTCCTTTCATTCTTTCACACTATAAATTTGTTCGTTAATTTGCTTGCATAACACGTTTGTTTTTCTTTACATAATTTCTTATTTTGTCTGTTATCTTCTATGAAATCATTTTTTTACAAACTCTAAATTATTACGCCTAATAAATTAAGTATACCCTTTTGCTCTTATTGTCAGACGACAGATTCTATATCACTAACGCCCAAGAAACCACCTGTGTCAGCTTATTCAATTTAGCATATTAAATTAAAACATATAATGTTTGGTATTAGTATTTACATTATTGAATGAAGCATATTTCACGTAATTTACTTTCAAGTGAGATGTCAGGATTTATCAAGCATTTCAATTCCGGGAGGAGATATATAATATCCTTTGTTAATATCGTCTCCTACTTCTAAAATCAATTCAGTTAGAATATGGTCTAAATTGTGCTTAGTTAGCAATGAACAATTATTTACAAATTCTAGTGCCTCAGTTGACACATAGCAAAAATCTATTATTGAAGTTCCAGTCCCACCTAGGCGCGAAAGTACTCAATTTTTACCCCCCCCCCCCTTCGTCCTTCCATGTAATAATAATAATAATTATTATTAATTAATAACCACATATATCAATTAAATTTTTCTCTTTCCCATTTATAACTAGATCCTTCGAGCATTTTTCCTTATTTATCGTTCTGTACGAATAATTTCACCTGGTATCAGCTGCCTGTCAGCCACTCTACCATATAAATCCCTATCAAAATACTCATATTTTCTGTCGAATCATTCATTAAACTCTCTAAACTAAAGAATCTACGTCCCATTCCGGCTCTTTAATCCCGTTAAGATATACTGGTTTATTACTGTTATGCAATTTTTGTTTTCTTTATCCAATAATTAATTTATCTTTCCTAAACTTCTTATTCACAAAACTTTTAAATTCAGTTTCCTATCTTTTCTCAAAGTTAAACAGAGGAAAGTTTTATCTAGCAACAGTAATTCTTGTGAAGGAACATTTATATACAAATTATCAGCATACAATATGCGTACTGTTCTAACAAGCCATACAATAGATGTAACAACTTTTAGGACACAAGATTCCCCACCAGATCCAATATGTTTGCTGGCATACAGGTTTAATTTAACTGTATAAAATTATGTTAAGCACAGTTTATAGAATTTTACTCAGTACTTTGGTATGCTTTCTCTGAGTAGTACTGCTGAAAAAATAATCGACCGATTCAGGTAAGTATTTGTTCTTAACCTACTTTCACAGGGTATAAATAAAAATGAATATACACTTGAATTTGTCATTTACAATACAAGTGATTTTTTCTAATTTATTGAACAACTACATGCACGATTTCTTCCCAATCGTTAAGAAAATGTTTTTATTTAAACAACTTTTTAAAACTAGGGTCTTGTCATAGTTTAAGTAAATAATTTTTGAACATATCTTTTGCACTCCAGCTTAATGCCATTTCTGGTACAGCATTCCTACCTATAACAATTAAAACCCAAATCGGTTATTTTATACCTTCATTGATACAGTCAGTTTATCGCCTCATGAAGTATCTAATTTTTCTGGTGTTGCGAAAATATTATTATTTATTATTTTAATTATGATATTGAATTATAAAGCTGTTAATTAATGAAAGCCACAATGTATATTGTCATCCATTTCGTTAATTAAAATGTTTATTTAAAAATGCAATATAATATATGTAAACACTATTTTATTAGTCAATTATATAACTCTTGTTATTTACTTTCGTAGTTTATTCATAACGTTATTGCAATAAATACTATTACAATTCGTTAACCCATTGATTGTATTAATAATGTGTTTTATTTTAATAGCATTATCGCTGGATGTTCATAATATTATTAGTAAGTACCTCTGAAAAACTTTTAGTAATTACACTATTCTTTCTAATACAAATGCAAGCAATGTGTATATATATGTTTCCTTTGTAGTACCATAGTAAAGGCAAAATAAAGTGAACTATTTGTAAGTCAATTGTAATGATTAGAGTTATGAATAACAGTTATTATTATTTGTAAATTAAAAGATTTGTGTAGAGATTTGCATAAGGGGCACTAAGTTTTAAACATATTTTAGACAATCCTTTATATTTTGTATTTACCATTACACTCCTGTTGTATACAACACAAAGTTTAGGTATTTTTATTTCACTTTTTTACCAGTGTATATTTATAATCTAAAGCAAAATTCCGTGCAGTTTACCTTAAACAATAAGTGTTTAATAATAATACAATGTAAAGATTGTAAAGAATATGTTTTTAAATTAAATAGAGAAATGTTACATATATTTTTAAAACTTTTACATGTATAATATTTATTAACTATTAATGTAAAAATATAAAATGTTCAGTAAATATAATATAATGCCATAAAGTTTCAGTATTTCTGACAAACAAATGTAAGTCAAACTAAATTTTATAATTACAAAATTAATAAAACAAATCCCCTTACATGAAATAATTTTTATTTTCTTAATCATATCACTTTTCAGCAGAATACTGAATAAGTAATACCTAAGAGTACCATTCACGAGAGTTATTATACACGTTTAGTGACTACTTTTTCATTTAAACTATTTATTATTTTTGATAATTTTCTAACGTCTGACATACAATTGAATCGTAGAATACATTAAAAGAACAAAAGTGACGTCTAGAAAAGAGGAGAAAAGAAGTTCGGATTTTATGACACGTGACCTCTGAAGAAATCTAGTTAGTAACTTTATATTTGGAAACTTTGGTCGCAAATATTACTTTACCAGTGCAAAGGGGAAAACATGTTACTTTTTTAGTCTTATTGAGATCGGAATTTTATTTTGTCATTGACTTTGGTTTATTTAAAATTAATTATGATGTATTTAAATTATTTATATGTACCAGGAGTGATTGATAACATAGAGTTTGCATTAGGTTATTTTATAATACATACATTTTTCAAAGTCTGCTAAACCACTTATTAACGTTTATTGCATAACTATCTAAAATAATGTGTGTTTAGTGTAAATTATTGAAAGCAATTTCCTTACTATATCTTTTATTAGAGACATTATTTATTACGCTAAGTGTATTATTGGTAGTCATTATTAAAAACGAATGTTTAAATAGTGAAAGTGTTTAGAATTAAGGGGATAGTAGGTGTGCAATTATTATTATTGTATAATAGGTTTTCATATAAAACATAATTATCTATAGTATGATATTATAATAAGGTAAAATTTGTTTGTTTGTTTGTATGTAGGGGATAATCTCTGGAACTACTGAACTGATAGTTTTACTATTTAAAAGCTACACTATACCTGATTAACATATGCTAGAATAAGTTTGATTTAAGGGTTGAAACAACCCCTAAAATCATAAATATAAATTTTTATAATTTCTTTAAAGCCAGACAAATGACATTTTGTACATTTATTTCTTACAAGATACATAGAAAAAAGAACGTAGATATACATTTTGTCGCGTGCTGCTAATGGGTGAAAATGTTACAACCCCTATAAAAAAAATGTTGATTGTTATACTTTCCTTAAATCCTAAGAATACACCATCCAAAAAAAAAAAATCTATGTTACATCATAATTTAAAATAAATAAGACATGTTAGAATTTAATTGGAATACCTATTTATATAAAATAACTTGTTTGCATTAGCTTCGACGCTACTCTAACACAATTGTTAGTAAGCGAAGCGAGCTATGGTCGGATAACTAACTAAACAGCAAATAATACTTGAAATCATAGTGGCTGGTGTTAAATTATTGTTATTAATTAATTAATTAAGATCTGTTTAGTTACTTTACTAAATGCATTTTATAGTTTTAAATGATTAAGTTGTGATGTGCCTAGAAATATTTTACAATGCTATATCTCAATAGGAAAACAAATTAAACTGCCATAGCTTATTTATAAATTCTTTGAACTAATCGTAGAATATAAGTTTGTGAAAACTCAACAAACATATTGGTATGAGAATCATTAAAGAATAAATTTGGTGAAAATCTTACTTCCCGTATAATCAAAACACGTATAAAATACTCCAGGTTTAAAACAGATAATTGAAATAACAAGTTTTTTAAAGTTCTAGTAAGGTTCTGTATTTGGTGTAATTTCACATAAAAAATATTTGCCACAAGAATGTAATTTAATTCTATATTACGGCATTATTTATTTAACTATAAAGTGTTCATTGTAAGTACAATTAATTTTAAAATGATTACTGTGTACAATAAGTGCACATCTCTAATGTTTACTTTCGTACATAATTTTATTACAAAATCGTTCTAGTATTGTAAGTAGTAATTATGGTAGATGGTTTCATTGTATATTATACATAAAATAGAGTTTTACTATAAAGAACAAACGAAAGGTTGGATTTCTTTCTCACATAATAAAATTTATCACGTGTAATATGTAGTTCAGACGTTATCTGTTTAAAATGTCGTAGAACATTTAAAATAAGGTGGCTTTAGTTTTAAAATATGCAAACTGTTTTACTGATCAAGAAGTATGATAGAAGACTATCAGTAGTATTTTATACTAAAATAGAGAGTTACACCAGCGAAATAAAAGCAAGTAGTGGTATTTACATGGTCCGCATGATAAGTCCTGGTGTAATTTACGTATGACCAGAACTTTAAACAATCAGTATCTTACGGTTTATTAGAGCTTTTGAACTTTATAAATCAAATAGGGGATTTCATATGTGTATGGTTACAGCAGTTAAGAAGGAATGCAGATTTGAAGTAAGAAATCCACGATACAAATTGTTGTGTAATACATTGTACAATCTATACGCAATACTAAACGATAACTTAAGCTGGCAACAACAAAATTGGCAACAACAAAATATATTTGCAAAAAATATATAGTAATTCATAGAACAACTACAGTACAATCATTGTTTCCAAATGCGAAGTTTTTGGTATATATAGTCAAACTATAAAACAAATCATTTGTTTGCTTCGATATATTTGTTTTTGGCAAAAAGTAATATATAGTAATATATATATACATATATATGAGTCGTCTAGTATCAAAATAAGACACATCACTATTTTTACGATTTTGAGATAACAGCAGATTTTACAAGTTCAAAATGTCCTCTACATAACTGCGAAAAAATTAAGATTCAAAACACAAGACATCATGCTGTTTTCAAATGGTAAAGTAGTCGGTTAGTTTCAAAATGAAACAAGTAGATGAATCAGTATCAAAACAAGATACATCTTTTCAAGGCCTACTACCAAGGCGACACTAGATGTACATCTAGTGTGGCCTTGCTACTACGCAAGGATTTGCGTATCAGCTGACAGTTCGATGCGGCGTTATCTCTGTTGTTGATCCGTTCTACTTGTGCCGGTGTGTTTATATTGTTATTAAATCTTTAATTTTGTTTTATTAAATATTTTGTATTGAGTAAAGTGACTCTGCTTTGTATAGTATAGACACAGTAACTGTGTTTACGACTTGGGTTTCAGAAATTATCTCATTCCTTTAATTTTGTTTGATTTACTATTTTGTATTTTTTAAATACATACTAATGTTTTATAAATTAATAAAATGTGTTTATTATCAAAACCAGACACATCAAAAAATATTGTTTTCAAAATGAGATACATCCAATTAATAAGTTGCAAAACAAGATACATCAATAAGTTTTAAAACAAAATAGGACACATCAACAATTAAAATGCTTTTAAAACCGGTAATAAACCAGATGAACTTTTGAAACTTCTGGAAAATATTTGTCTATATCCCTTACTACTATAAAACAAATTATACACATTTAGAAATTAAAACGAAGGATTTATTTAGTTTTTTGTGTTTTCTGAACAATTTGGTTCAAGTGATGTGTCTCGTTTTGATTTCACACGACTCATATAATATATATATATATATGGTACCTATATACAATTATTTGAATTATATACTATCATAAAAATACAATTAGATTGTTTCTAACAAACACTACTTTCATATTAAATAGGAATTTTGTGAAACGAGTTCGCCCATTGTCAAGGCGCCGCTGTTGACAAATAGCCTAGATGACCCGGTCCGCTTAATGACGTATGTGCACTACTTGTATACAAGGTTGTCAGATGTAATACAGCTTAATAAATCAAATTTCACTTGTCTGTTTGTTTGATTAACTGAATATAATTTTTTTTCAAATAACTCTTGTTTAAATACATATTTAAATTGTTATGTTAAATGTATTTATATTATAACAGGTAATTTGCAAACTGAATGTAGTTTTCAAAATATAATATACTTTATAATTAAATACAAATTATAATTAGTTAATAGTAGAAATTAGTATGTTTTATAAAATCTTTAATAATCAAGAGGTTTAACTGCAAACAATTGTTCATTAAATATGCAATATTATAACAAACCATTAAAACACTTAAGTATTCAATGAATTCTTGATACACCTAAAATGTTCTACGTATTTCATTTTCTATAGTTGAAATGTAGTGATAAAAGCCAAAGAGGGAAATTTTCTGCTTTATTACTGATTCTTTCATTGTTTAAAAATCTACAACTTATGTTAATCGTAACCTTCAGTGACACCAAAACAAGACACAAAGTCCCAGTGAATTGCCTTTTAGAAAATAAAGGACTCGGTGTAACAATTATTCGATGACATGAAAAACAACAATTTACTTTGAGAGAAATCAAAAACAATTTCCTACCCAAAAACTGCACACTTACAATCAAATCTCCAGGTTTTAACCTTACTAACAGTTTCAATTTATTAATCTAAGAAAAAGTGATAATAGAAGACAATATCTAAAATTTTAAATAACTAAAATAAAAAAATAAATATACATTTAGCAAGATTGTAACAATATAGTTTAAAATTGATCATAGGTCTAAACGATTATCGTAGCTGCTGCTGATAATATTACAATTTTGTGTATTTGTTCCTTAGGTCAAGACAATCAAAAAACGTCATATAAATATGGGTCTGACATGCAGTCTTCTATCTGTCCGTCTGTTTGTGTTTTTTACAAATAATTTTATAACTTGAGTATTATTTTAGATATAAACTTAAAATTTGGCACGAACTTGTACCTTGGTAGGTTAAACAAGTGTATACAATTTCGTTACGATATCTTAAACAGTTTAAAGCTGGCGGCTATTTAAAATCTTTGATGTTAAATTTCACGAAAACCGTAATTTTTATTAAAGAATGTTACCAGTAATAAAAAATGTCGAATTTTAAGACGAACAAAATCATACTTTATTTTCTACAATCGGATAATAAATAACTGAGTAATGAGACATTTACTGAAATAAATACCATACAAAATTTGCACGAAACAACAATTTTCCGTGTTCAGATGTTACATAATTACGTAAATGTATCATTACTCAGTTATTTATTATCCGATTGTAGCAAATAAAGTATCGTTTTGTTCGTCTTAAAATTTTGTAATCAAGGTACACTTGTTTGACCTGCCAAGGTACACGTTCGTGCCAAATTTGAAGTTTCTATCTAAAATAGTACTCAAGTTATAAAATCATTTGTAAAAAACACAAAAAGACTGACAGACAGAAAACTAGGCATTTCAGACCCATATTTTATATGACGTTTTTTGATTGTCTTGACCTAAGGAACAAATACATACAATTTTTTTAGGGAGTTTGTAAACACCCTGTATATCTAATTTCAAATGTGGGTCGGAAATGATATCATGCTATCCCATCCAATTTCAAAGGACTCAAACTAAACAGACAATTTTCTATAGTTAAACAACATCGTTAATCAGTACTAATGAAAACCAACTCAACAGCTGAATAGCATGTATCGTCCCTCTCAATCTTAGACATGTACCACGGCAAAATTAAATTGTATGAGTAGAGAAGCTTTACACTTTGGTTTGCTCAGAACTACTAAACATTAAGTTTATATTCTAAAACTGTCAGATTTAAATGTCGGTTTAATACAAAAGCAATTAGCTCTCATGAATAGTTTAGCCTTGTCAAGCTTTGCCAAAGAAGTATACAAAATAGGTATTGATTATTAATCATTTTAAGTTAACCTGTTATAAGGAAATCTGTCTGTTCCTTTGAATTAAAGACTAATCAAGTGGTTAAATTTTAAAAGATTAAAATATATTGAATTATAAAAATTCTGTAGAGAATGATTTTGATAATAATTTGTACATAACAATAATGAGTTAATTAACGATAACGCTATAGTTAAAACAAAATCTGTCTGATCTTTTGACTTAAATAAAAGTTCTACAGTAATTAATGTGAACAGTTTAGTTCACAATTAATATAATTTTGTGTTTAAGTTCGGAATTATTTACAAACCTGGATTATAGTTAAAAATTGCTCAGTTTTTTATCAGAAGTTGTGTTGACAAATTAATCTGTTGAGTTCAATACATTTAGAACGTGTGGCTATCTCCATTCAAAACAGAATT
>JAGFPH010002910.1:18987-36942 GCA_018207615.1 Philaenus spumarius | reverse complement strand
ATTGTTTGTACATGCAATGTACGAATACATTAACCAAATTAATCCATTAATTAAAACATATCCTCCAGTTAAATTAATAATACATTTTTCAAAACTTTTAATAAATAAACATATGGAAAGTTAAGTTATTTAAACTATTAAAATAGAGTTTAAGAAGTATATCATTTTATTTAATCTTGAAATAACTAAAACGACAACACTTATGCTTTTACTTATCTAAAGAAGTTTAACAACAAAATTTATTTTGTTTTTTTCTAAATTGACAAAAATTGTTTTAAACTCTGTCACCCCTATTAACTAAAGTACGTTCTTGTTTTTAGTGGTATAAATTTTCCCCAGTTGTTTAGAGAGTGAGACTTTGGATTAGCTTGTATAGCAGGCAAATCATAAACAAGTAACTATCCTCGTAAGTAGAGCTATAGTGCTATTGAGATTGAAAAATTTGGAATGTGACATTTTAATATTAAACAGTTTTAAACACACTTTATCAATATTTCTATATCTGGATATTTCAACGTTTATGTACCAATATTTATATATATGCTATATATGTGGTCTATATATAAACGGTTAAAAATAACAGATACAAGACTAATTTATCGGACTGATTGAAAACTAACAGATTTAATAGTTTGTAAATTTAAAAAATATCTACATTATGTGAAATGATTTGAACTCAAGGATTTCAAATAGGTTCCAAATTCGTGCATACAATAACGTAATACATGTAATTTATAATTGTGTAGTTATATCGAGCTTATCGTAGTTTGTATTGTAAAGCTAATTACAATAACCTAAAACATCCATTACTCGATTCGTATAAACTTCCAGTATAATCTGTTTATGGCCACTTTAGCACTACTGTTACTGTAGTTGGATAATATAGTATGTATTTTGTATAGAGATTTAAGCTTAATTTATTTTAATGCAATGCTTTTGTAATACCAATTTATATGTGATTGGGAGCGTTTAATTTCATGTTTTATAAAGGATTCCATTTATAAATCATGTCTCATATTTTCTTCTTGCCTTGTTATGACTTCATGATATATATTTAAAAACTAAAATTTTAAAATTATTTTGTATTAGTTTATAATGCATAAATTAATTATAAATAATTACAAATAATTTTAAATTATCCAATCATCTAAATCATACATACCTCTGAAACATGTTCGAGATATCTCTCTTTGAAACGTTTATTAATATTAAAAACATAAGTGGCTTAATAATCATTTTTAGAAAAATATTTTATAATTTGTAATATTTTTTGTCTTGTAATAAGTCAGTGATATTGTTTTCTAGTTGTTATAGATACTTATCAAATCACCTAGCATTTAGTTTTGAAAACAGTTTTAAGATTTGCTAATAAACAAATTAAAATAATCACACACATTGAAGAATCAATAGACAGTAAAAAAAGATCAGATAACAGTTTAACTTCAAAGCTATTTTATACGATTTTACAAGGAATAAAAGTTTATACCATAATGGACGGTTTATTAAATAATATAATGTTTAACCCTTGCTTTAATTTAGATGTTGATAGACGAAATTACATTTAGTTACTGTATTCCTCGCCTTATACGTTAAGTGTACAATTTATTTTCTATAATTAGGCGATAGTGAAAGTTTCTTTCCTAAAAGTATATATTATTAACAAAGGTTAATTAATTTACTTAAACACAATATACTGATTTTAAATATATCTGTATCAATATTATAAACATATAATTAGAAAGTGTTTAAATAAAAAAAAAACTGTTTATATGTATTGATTAAAATTTGTATTGCCCATTGTATATTGCTTAGTAAAATTAATATACAAATTTAAATACGTGTGTTTAAAAATTTTATATATAAATTTAATTACCAATAATCCTAAATATATACCTATAAAACTGTAAATATTTAAAAGTATATGACCTATAGCTTGATACTGCTTGTTTGAACTAGTTTATTACCTATAAATAATATACGAAGTGTGCAAGGATATAATCACAAATTTATGAAATGGAAATTTATGCTGATATTATAGCGATGCATATTCTAACTCTGGTATTTCAAATTTAATTACTGTAAAGCAAAATATACTTAATTCAAATAAAGTTTGGTTTAATCTGTTTACAGACAGTATAGCTCCAAATTTAGTGCAGTGGGATAACACGGTATATATTTAGCAATGGGATATTTGCCTAATTTATTTTATTCTACTGGTTTTATAATACAATTTGTATGTATATTTTAATTAAACATGTTTTCGATGTAATATGTGGTAATTTCTTTAATACAGTGCATTATATAAACCAAGACATATTAATAGAAGTAACAATAAAATAATGGTCCTAAATAATGACTTCTCTTAAAGCGCTATATTTTCAGTATATTTTCTGATTCAATAATTTAAAATGATGCAGGATCTTCAAACTATTTAGAAACAATTATATTTGATGTTACAGAGTTATTGGTCTTATTGTCTTTAAACTGAATTAATGTTCAAAGGAATAACAAGAAACCACTATACCTTGTTCACCGAGAGTGTAAAGTAAATCACCACCTTATAATGGCTGAGGTTAGGGATTTGGGCCAATGAGGAAAACGAACATCACATGGGGGACGGGTGACTCTGCGTATGATTCACAATAGTTCTTAGTAAACAAACTTTGTCTTCTCTAGCCCACCATAACGTTCACGTTCGTCCCTGAGGTATATCCCAGTCAATAAATGGAAAAAATAGGCCTTTGTTGGAAGTGAAAAGATGAAATTTTGTCAGATGTTACAACAATATAAGAGGAGTATTTACACAAAAGTTTCCACGCCTCCCCCTCTTTGCTCCCCCTGCCCCCATTAAAATTAACTTCTGAAAGAATTCTTTATTTTGTCAATATCTAAGAGATAAACAGCGATGGAGTCATATTTATTTCGTTATGGTAATCCTAATAATATTATCTATCAAACATGTTTATAGAGTTTAAGGTATAAAATAATTATTTACCGTGTATTTTCAAATTTAAGGTTAAAATTTTAACTTTTTTATTACAATAATTACAGCTATGTTTTATTAACAGGAAATAAGTTATAACAAAATTGCTCTAATAAAACTGTTAGGGTATTTTTCAATCTTTAAACATTTTAAAAATATACGTTTTATAAATGTTAAGTAGACAGTTGACATATTTGGCCTAACAAAGGAAGATGGCGCGGGGCGCACGAGTCCTCACAAGCCAGATTAGCGCGTTGGCATATCAGCGGTCATTCTGCAGCAAAGGCCTATTGTTTGGACTTTTATTTGTATAGCTGGTCTAACTATGGGTATTACGATGGTAAAATTTACGTAACCATTTATTTAATTTTTTTCGTTTTTTATTTATTTTTTTGTATTTATTATTATTATTATTGATAAACGCACAATATGATTTCTTTTAGCCAAGTCAATAAAGGGAACAAACACGCCTTTTTTGGATATAATTAGTGAAAAGATGAAATTTTGTTTATAAAATTGTTAATGATCTTTATATTAAGAGAGCCAGTTTTGGTTCGGGAGATTATTCCTAACCCTAAGTTATTAGGACCGTTCCATTATCCACCACCTATGGACCCACCGACGTGTCCCGTACTGGTTTAAACCGGCACCAGCAGGTATTAAGCAGCAGAACATGTTTTGGTTACTGTCAAAACACCATCACGGACTACACTCCCACCACTCAAATTGCTATTTACATTATCTTAAAATTGTCCGGGATATATAAAAGTAGAGTATGGCACATAAAATTAGAGTGTTTCAGTTGTATATAAGTCTGAGGAAACATTCTTGCTACTGTTTTATTCCAATCTAGTCTAGATCATAAATTATTTCATCTACACTTTAGGACTGTTATCACAGGAAAGCTCATTACAGTTCTACTTAAGTTATTATGGCTTAACAATTAAGTTCTACATTCCGACACCAACATATTTAAGACAAGATGGCTTACAGCTGCAAGACACTAGGTGCAGCAGGTCAAAAGCCTTAGAACTTAGTGTTGGTGTGAAAGTTTTCCTGTAACCTCCATTTTCTTTCATCTTTTCCACCTTCCAATCCCAATCTGTTTCATCCAATCTGGCACCAAGTCATGTCTGCACTTGCAAATAAACCCAGAACAAATGCTGATGAGCAGCTTCAGAAGTTGGGGGAAACTTTTAGAGGTCGAAGTTCTACTTTGATTAGATATGTTTGCAAATTTTGTGAACATGAAGTAAAGAGTTTAATTGAGGCTTGTGTGCTTTTTCTGTTAAGATAAAATTTTCCCCGTTTAAGTTGTTTTAAGCGTCGTAGAAACACCGACGCTTGTGTTTCAGCTTCTTCTGACTTTTGTAAAATGTCCAATGTTTTTATTTTTCCAAAACCAAAGAAAGAAGATTTTGTGTCACAGCCTGTTATTGCATAATCAAATACCATAAGCTTCATTTTTTCGTTCAACTTATGGATGATTTTGGAAATACTATAATACACTTTTCCATGTAATCGTTCAGTTATCGGTTTGCCAAATTAAATTGCTTGGTTCTCAGGCCTAAGAGCTACCAACATTATTGACCGAGCGAAGCGAGGTCTCCGTTTTAACTCGACCGTTCGGCATTTCGTCTGTGTGTCTGTGTGTCTGTATGTCTGTGTGTCTTTCTCACAATTACGACCAAACGCCTTGACCAATTTTAATTATTTTTTGCATGAATGTTCCTTATTCCTAGGCCGAGCCATGTATATATACGGTTTTTCCATTTTTAACCCCTTAAATAAAATAAAAATGGCGGCCGGACGTTTCTCTCAGTGTAAGCTTTTTTTCCAAAAACAGTTTGTGGCTTAACCGTAAGTCGAATTTAAAAACTAATAACATTTTGCCGGTAGCAAATTAGATTTTCCACAAAATTGTATTCTTGATTTTTTTCCGTATCTCTAACGGTAAGCTCACAAAATGGCCGTAAACTTCAAATTTGTTAAAAATCGTCCAAGTTTTTGTGTTTTAACCATGTTTTTATACGTTTATTCTAAACCAATTCAAAAGTGTTCCATAGCTTTTTTGTAGATAAAGTTTTATAGAATTCATATAGGCCCCTATGCCAGTAAAAAAATGATTGAAGTAAAATGAACAAAATTATTAGCTCAAGAAACAAGCATGTTCAGTACCGAAAGGAAAAACTTCAACTTTAGGCCTGCATAAAAAGTAGTAAACATTTTTTGTAATTTGTTTCATAAATAAAATGTAAAAAAGTTTTGTAATTTAGTTATAAATAGAATTGTATAAAAATATTTATCAATTTCAAATGTCTTATTTTGAAAACACAAGTTTTTATGTTCCTACTACAAGACTGCTAACAAAACTAGGCCTATTTTGAATAGTAATTTAGGAATATATCGTTTGCCCAAAATTGACATATTATTATAAGAAAGTGTAGAGAATAAATCAAAGAATTGAACAGTATATTTGTAAATTATTATTTTATAAAAGTATTTGACTTAGCTTTACTTAAATTACAAAATGAGATGAAACCTCGCGCCGATAAAGGACACACACAAAATGACCGTTGGACAGCGTGGTAAGTGTTGGTACATGGGTTGAGATCACTATCACGACGCTTTAATATCGTTTATTTTCATTATTTCTAATATTGGAATATGATATCTAACTGTAAATACATTGTTAAGTTTTAGTTATTTAAGTATGTAAATATTTAATTCTATGTTTTCCCTCAATAACGCGATATTTGTAAGTACATTACGAATTATTAACCTACATACAACACAATGCCCCCTAAAAGAAAATCTTTAGCAGGTAAAGCTCAAGAAAAAAAAAACGAGAACTAGAAACCCCGGAATCGCGGGAATTGCAAAATAATGTTTAACTGGCTAAAAATTCTACTCACTTCCTTACTGGCATACTTTTTAACTTAAGGTCAAAACCACATTTGTTATTTCAACGAGCGAGGTCTACTATTCACAGAACTACTAGTTAATAAATCAGTGTATTTATAAATTTACAGTAAACAAAACATGTTCTGCTGCTTGACACCTATAGTCCAGTCAAATGTTACACAACAAATGCGTGAACTTACATTAAATGAAGTATTAATGATTTTTGAAGAGGTGTTTCGGACTATTACTGGGACTACAACTCCAGATTTGTAACCCTCAGAAACCTGTGCTCGCTGAATTGTAGTACATTTTGTTTTCACTTATTATTATAAAATAAACTATCTTATGAAACTCTCACTAATTATGAAATAAACTTTCACTTACTTTTACGGCGGTCACAACAACGAAACTGTCATACAACAAAGACAATCACTCATTATAAAATAAACTTCTCAGGTATTATAAAATAAACTCACTTATTATAAAATAAACTATTACGTACTTTCACAATTGTTTCAACAGCGTAACTGTCGCACGACAAAGACTTCTCTTGTATTAAATTAGACTGAAATGGTTAACAAAATAAATACAAGTATCTGCTGATCTTGGGGTGAGTTGTCTTTTTCTCCCTACCAGTTCCTTTCGTCTGAGCTGACCCGTTTCATAGTTCTTCAGTGACTATAAAAACCCCTGTAAACTTTCCAACTTGCTTATACAAAATTTTCCGCCAACATTATGAAAAATACCCACTAATTATGGTGATGGTGGTGAAAACGATATTACTTAACTTTCACTTAAAAACAGAATATTAATTATAAATTATTATTAGTTTATGTTAAAATAAAATGCTTCCTTTTTGCTAGTTGGCATAATTACCTGGGGACAAGTGATTTGCTATATAACCTTAAAATAACAATATGTACATAAACGTTATTCCCGTATCAAACAACTGTACTTCGGGAGTCGCGGCGCGGCACCTCCTTGCGCTCATTTAAAAAACGATTTCATAATGATGTAATCATTTTATCACAAAACGGTGAATTGGATAGTTCAGATCATTTCATTGGCTACAACTTTCCCGCTGTAAGTTTGTTTATAACCCAAAAATAAAAAATTTCCTCGCTTAGTAACTTTTCCATGTCAGTCTGTGATAATTCTTAAATATTTTCAATTTATACGCAATTATAAATTATGCATAATTATTTATAATTATGCAAATAATAAAGGTTATACGCAAGTGTTTTACTAAAAGTGATGGCATATTAAATTGAGAGCTAAATATTTGAACTATATAATTATGTCCAACCACAATATCCTATAGTTCTACAGAGAGTTTTGATGTATGTCCGATCATTAAATACATATTAATGAGTTGAAGCAACTGTTGGTTTCATTCAGTAAATATTAAGATCTGGCCAATGCTGGTGCCTGTATAAATAAATACATATGTATTATACTTTTCTCGTCTGAGGAATTGATCCGTTGTTTAGGTAAGGCGGATATGTTAATCTCTCAATATGGAGGTTCCATGATGGCTTTTACTTTCATACTCTATCTTTATTTCCATAGTTTAATTTTATCCAAGCTATGCTATAGTAATCGAGAACCAGTTAAGGATTGTGGGTTGAGACCAGTACAGCCGTAATATCGAACAACGTGTCAGTGATCACTCCTGGTGTCACTGGTAAATCTCCAGTGAATATGAGGTTCCCTTTGGCACCCATGCATTAGCGTCTATCAAATTTTGTGTCATTTATACTTGTTGATTCGCCAGAAAGTACCTACCTTCAAGATATGATTTTAGCAAAGTTGTAAATATTTAAACATCGTAGTTTATTGATCTCACTAGTATTTATTATATATTATTTGTAATTCGTTTTACATCTTTTATTTGCCAGCTATATTGAAAGAATTAACCGATATAATATCAGAGAAGTACGAATTCGTTAAATATAATATATAAGTTTATTTGTTTGTTATATCTGTGGTAGTTGTGATGAAATTGTGATATAATAATTTTATATCACAGTGATAACATTTTAAACTTTACTAAAATAATCTTTGAACATCTATTAGCGTACATAGTATTTATTTGTTTTGTCTTTAAGTAATTCTTTTATTACTTTACTTTGCAAAACAAAACAAAAAATTAAGAAAATAACATTTCCCTAAAGTATATTCCAATAGATTATTATTTATTGGCAAATATTGCTTTTGTTTTACCTTAAGAATAAAAGCATTTCCGGTTTTTAAAATATTGTTTCAACTTAGGATTTTGGTTATCTTTCTTAAATAATAATATGTTCTTAAAAACATTAAATGTCAGAGTTTCAGTAACTTAAATAAAAAAAGTGTTTCAACTGTTCTTCGATTGCTACGTCACTGACGAGTATGCGTTTAAGTTTGTTAAGTGTATGATTCAAGTGGTAAAGCTAACGAGCAATTAGTTATTGGTACAAACCTTGAAGTGGTGGTACAATGTTTCATTTGAAAAATTTCGCCTGGACCGCACGTTGTTAGCAAGTCATAGAGTTCTTGTAAAAAATTTAGACGTTTTATACCTAAACAAGTTTTAAGAAGTTTAATGTTTTCAAGTTTTATACAAACAACTTTAAGTAAATTATAAATATAAAATAAACAATAATTAAATACAAATTTATATAAAAACTTCTTTTAGTGGATAGGACACTTTTATGTAAATGGACAAATTTATATTATTGTTAATGATAAGAGTCAAAATTATTTTAACCTACAAATTATGTAGACCTAAATTGGTGTGTTTACATTTATTCTGATAGATGATTAATTTTAATGTGGGCATTTAATTACAAAACTATAAAATTAAAAGGAGAATAAACAAGTATGAATAGTAATGTTTTGTAATTTATGATTACACACGGGTATCCTTGTTTATATTATTCATAGCTTTGGTACTTTAAATATATGTGTGATTTTTAAAATCTTAAAAAGTAATTGCTCAATTTGCTGGTGTAGGTAAATCACTATTTAAAATATTTTTAACCCCTTAATATAACATTCATAACAAATATAAAACCTAACAAAAAAACCAATACAATAATAATTTATTGTAACTAATTAGTATATAGATTACTGAAAAAAAAGAAAGCTAATTACTAAAACAAGATTAACCCTTTGCGCTCTGATGGCCAGTACTGCTGGCCATACGCTATTCTCAGTCAGCTCTAAATATTTTACCCATTAGACGTCTTCACAGCCAGGGCTCTATAACAAGGGCTAAACCGTTTCTTTGATCTCGACACTGTGCCGCCAGTTTCACTCTGACGTCACTAAACTCGACGGAAAAGCTTCAGTAAAATAAAACTTACATATTCTTAATCCACATAAAGTAGGTACGGATTCTAACAGTATAAAAAACTTTTATTTTAATAGGTATTTCGAATTGTAATAATTGAAAATATTTGAGAATTATCACAGACTGACATGGAAAAGTAACTAAGCGAGGACATTTTTTTCTTGGCTTACAAAAAAACTTCCAGCGGAAAATTTGTAGCCAATGAGTTGACCTAAACTTTTAAATTCACCGATTTGTTATAAAATGATTACATCATTATGATATCGTTTTGAAATGAGCGCGAGGCGATGACGCGTCGCCACTCCCGGTGTACTGTTGTTTGATACTGGAATAATTACATCCTTATCCATTACGTTTATATACATATTGTTATTTCAAGGTAATATATTAAATCACTTGTCCCAAGGTAACTATGCCAGATAAAAAAAAGTAAGCATTTTATTTCTTTTAATTTACGTAATAATGATATTTTTTTGTAAACGTTATCCTCCAACTTAAATTTTGTGTGTCCACTTCAATAATATAAAATTTTAATTATAAATTATTATTAGTTCATGTTAAAATAAAATGCTTACATTTTTCCTAGCGGGCATAATTACCTGGGAACAAGTGATTTACTTTATTACCTTAAAATAACAATATTTACATAAACGTAATGGGTAAGGATGAAAATATTCCAGTATCAAACAACTTTACTTCGTTAGTGGTGGCGCGGCATCTCCTCGCGCTCATTTAAAAACGATTTCATAATGATGTAATCATTTTATCACAAATCGGTGAATTGAAAAGTTTAGATCAATTCATTGGCTACAACTTTCCCGCTGGAAGTTTGTTTATAACCCAAAAATAAAAATTTTCCTCGCTTAGTAACTTTTCCATGCCAGTCCGTGGTAGTTCTAAAATATTTTCAAATATTAAAATTCGAAATACCTGTTAAAATAAAAGTTGTTTACACTTTTAGAATCCGTACTTTATGTAGATTAGGAATATCTAAGTTTTATTTTACTGAAGCTTTTCCATCGAGTTTCAACAGCGAGTTAACGACAGCGCGCACATTATTGAAATATTACCAGCTGGTAAGTGTCAGCAAGGTGACGTCATAGGCGATCGATACTGGGTCACCGTAAATTAGAAAAATGGTATAGCCCTTGTTATAGAGCCCTGCTCACAGCTCGGATGGCCAGCCTTGACTGGCCGCTTATGTTACTGTTTTCAGCTCTGGCGCCATTTTCACCGTGATTCGTCAACAGCCCTGAATTTATTTTTCACTGCAAAATGTTGTTAGTAGGTATTTGTTTTTGTTTAATAAAATCATGGGTAACTCTTTTATTTTGCCATACAAAAAAATTACATATATTATATTGTTATTGGTGAGTTTTGGTTTAGCTGTAAATTTACAGTTATAATATATTTTAATGAATAAAATACACCATTGTATACAACTTATCTAACACTATTTTTTGGTAATTTAAAATAAAAAAAAATCAACTACTTTTTAAAAAACTTTTTAATTGCATAATACAGTAGATAATATACTGTACTTTTATTATTTTTTTAATTACAATTACGTTTTAATTTTGTTTACTGAATGAAATTTTTTTTAGCATAGCTCCATATGAAACTCAGGATGGTTTATGTTGCCATACAAAAAGTAGATGTATTAGATAAAGTATATTAGATATAAGTAAACAAGTATATAATAATATGAGATTTTAATAATTAAAATAAACCATTGTATACTACTTAGCCTATCTAACAACATTTTTTGTTAATTTAAGTACTTTAACTACTTTTATAAAAACTTTTAAATTGCATAATAAAGTAGGTATACTTTTATTAATTTTGACCTACAATTCAGTTTTAATTTTTTTTACTGAATGAAACTTTTCGAAGCATAGTCCCATATGAAGGCCATGATGGTTTTGGCAAGTCTTGCAATAATTTACTCCGTTTCCTCTCTCCGCCTGCACTCCTGTCACTACACACAACACAATCTTTTGTTTTGCCACCTTCCAAGGGATATGGTAGATGCAGCTTACCATTTAACCTTTTGTCTTCATCTACATTTGATGGTCTTCCTCGTTTATTTAAATTTCTCGCATTTCCAACAAGTTGTTTAACTTATATTTTTCTAAATTTTCATTGTCGCATTTTTCCTTGACCTTGGTTCATATTATAAAGTAAAAATGCATTGACAAATCCAGTTTCTAATAACCAAAAATATACTTTTCTCCACCACTTCAAAGATTTTCTAGTGAAAGCATATGGTGAGAGGTAATGGTCAGAAATGTCGACTCCTCCCATTGATTTATTATACTTGCATACAACTATGGGCTTGTTCACAGTTTCTGTAACTCCATTTTTAATTACACGCGTAACTGTTTTGCTGGTGTTGTCATAAAGGGTACTGAGCATAGTTACATCATTAGTGTCTTTACATAACAACACGGAATACATGTTATCTTTCCTAAATGCTTTAATCTCAACTTTTTTTAATTTCTTGTAATTAACTTTCCCATTTTAATTTTTTTTCCTTGCTCGTATCTGCTCTGGTAAGCCCTTTCTGTTTGTCATTATCGTGTCTGTTAAATGTATTTTCATATCATAAAGTGCCTTGGCTAAATCTAAATTGGTGTACCACCGATTAGTAAACACGTGAAGTCCCTCTTTGTTTTAGTTTATTTACAAGGTGTAGGACCACACGGCTAGTGACACCTAGATCAGTAGTGACTTTACCAAAGTACGGTTATAAGGCACAAATGTACCCTGAGCTGTATTCTGAAAGTACAAAATGTTTATGCCCCATTTTATGGGCTTATCTTTATTGTATACTTTAAACAGAATTTTGCCTTTGATTCCTACAGTACTTTCATCGACACTAACTTTTTTCATAGGAATGTAAAACTTTTTAAATTTCCTATCTAGGTACAATACGACATTACGCACTTTTCCAGAACGAGACAATGTCTCTGCAATCGGTCCAGTCGGAGGAGGGCTTACGTGAAGGTTCCAAAATATTTGTTGGAATCTTTCTTTTGACAAAACATCTTTGTACAATGGGCAATAATCTACCCAATCAGTCGAAAAATAATCATATATTTCTGCTTTATCATTCATACCCATATTAATCAATATTCCCAAAAAGGCTTTAAATTCAGGAAGTGTGACGTCTTTCCACGTCCACCACATATAAGTTTTCCTTAAAGGTTTATTTTTTGAATTTTTTCTTATGAATATCTATTAGTCTCTTTAACTATTTCCAACAATAATTCATCGGTAAAAAAAGCTGGAAATGATCTAAGGGTGGTGTTGGATTTTGTTTGGGAGGAGGCCTATAAACACTAGGCTATTATTTACATATATATAAATTTAGAAAAATGCTTGTCACCTTCTGTCCATTCTCGCCAATCTGCTTCGTCCTCTTCATCTTCTTTATCGAATACGTCCTCTTTTACACTGTTTTCCAATTCTTGTTAACAATTATTGCCTATTTCTTCAATCACATTCTGTTCAAACTCTTCACCTACATTCGAGTTAACATCACTGTCATGTTCGGAACTGGTTTCATCACCACTTTCGTCTATTTCAAATAACAACTTTGTAAGATCGTCTGATTTTAAAATTTTAAAAATCACCCATCACAACAGTTAACAAAAAAACACTTCGAACAATAATAAACCAATTAATTTATATTATTTCAAACCTTAAAAACATTAGCCTAGACCACCTCAACGTACAACTAAACTGCTAGTAAGGTTATAATGCAACGAATACCACTGTGTTTTGATACAAAACAGACTGAGAAAAAAGCGGGAATTAATTAGTTTAAGATTTGGACGTTAGGTTTCAGTACAATCCAGACAAAATATAACTACTGAAAATAAATTAATGCAGATCTGTTGTGTGGCCAGTCCTACTGGCCATCCGGGCGTTCGAGGGATTTTACCTTGTCCAGTACTGCTGGCCATCCGAGCTGAGAGGAACGTAACTTGCAAAAACAATTCAGACTTGATAAAGAAATGGCTGCGGCCAGCACTACTGGACATCCGAGCCCAGAGGACTTTTATTAAAAATCCTACCAGAGTGCGAAGTGTTAAACACAGTTTAGCTTATGTTATTATACAATTTAGGAAAAGCTGAAATTTAAAAAGCATAATTATATAAAACTACTCCTTATATTTGGTTTCAGCTAATTCAGACAAAGATAAAAAATTTTTAAAGATGAAATTGTTTTAAATTTTATACAAGAGTTTTTTTGCTTATATATGAAAAACCTATATTTATAATTTGCGAATGTAATAAGGTGCAAAATCGTATTTATATCTATCTGATGGGTGTCTACACGATGTAATGAACTACGGTACAGTTAAGTGTTGAGGTTATGGTAATTCTAGGACAATATTTTAAATACAAAAAAAAAATAATGTTGGTATGTTATTTCCTATGCTCACTCGACTTAGTAACAGAATGGATACCGAAAACATATCACCTAATCGAAACTCGTAGTATAACAGAGTTATAGTAAATATACTATAAATAAATTTGTAAGCTACACAGTTAATGATACCTGCATTTTGATTTTTTCAAACTTGTTTTGTATAAAACCAGATTATTATAATTTTTTTTTAATTGTGCGTTTTTATTCAGTTCTGTCTTCGTATACCTAATATTTTCAAAACATAATTACATATTGTGCAATCTTATAAAATTAATATTTATAAGATTAAACATAAAATAATATTATAAAATGAATATTATAATATTAAAAGATCTAAAAAAACATAATTACAAAATGAAGCGTACTTAAATAAATGTCTTGCTTCTGGGCTAACTTAGACGTTTAGTTTGTACCCGTAATTGTACAAAGAGTTACTCAATGTTTAGCCTAAAGGTTGCATTGTTGTTTAGCGACGGATGTGGCAAGCATCCTTTCTCTTTATTCTGTGTAATAATAAAGTAAAACCATTGTTCATACTGTACGTTTAAAATACATTAGTTCTGCTTTACAACAAAATTTTAAATTTTTCATAATTTTATATAATATAATGTGAGAGATAGTGGTCAACTTATTATTTACTTAACACTCGAATGTTAATTTTCGTTTTCCGTATTTGTTTGTACCAGGGAACGAGGTTCAATGTGGGATTATAGGAACCATACAATACTGCACTGTCCGTCTGATCCGGTCATAGTAATTTGCAATTAATTATTTACCCTTTTAGATAAAAAAATTTACTTACTTAAGCTGTAGCGTTTTGTTTATAGTTATGTATTAAATGCGTTCAACTTCAAGATCAATAATATGCTTAACATAATATTGATTTTAATTATTATATTTTGTTATAATATGTAAAAAAAAATCGTTTATAATATGTTTATCTTTATACAGACTTTAAAACAATTATTGTAAAATTTTAGAAACACTAATCGCAAATAAAGTATATGAAAAACTATAATGTATGTGAAATCCCAATAGCAGTACATATAAAAGCATTTACAAATTGGAATCGTAAACCAAATTATAGTAACGTAAAATAACCATTACTGAATTCAGAGCAATTCACATTTTAATCTGTTTAAAACCAGCACAGCACTGTGCTTATAGCTGTAGGACGATATATGTGTACACTTACATTCTGTTAAGCTATATATTTGTGTCTAATGGAATTACTGTAGTTGATTTTTATTATCATTGCATTTGTTAAACACTAATTTTCAAGGAATAATTAAAGTATGACTTGTAAGATTTGACAAAATTTGTGAAATTTTCTAATAAACAAAATAACAACTAATATTTTATTTAAATTAAAATATACTGTTTTGTTTTTTTTTACAGCTGAAGATAATAAAGTGTAATAATATCACCTCATGTGATAGCCATACAAATATAAAAACATACTACTATATAAAGGTAATATTGTGAAGAAGCACATATAATTATAATTATAATACTAAGCATTAGATACAATCTTCACATGTTATCATTGTTAAAGTATTCAAGTTGTTTCGCTATCTCAAATAGTGGTACTTAAATGTGTAGTACATATAATATGAACGTATAATAATACAATATTGATAAAAGTAAACATTAAACAAAATTTAATTCTTTGACAAAAGTAGTTTTGTATAAATATTATATATCAAAATTATTGTTGCCTTAACAGGTGGCTCTATCATGCGTTCCACAAGTAAAACAAATTCATATTTATATCGCGGACAAATGTACATATAATGTAATTGCATACCAGTTTTTTTATATATTTTTAATAAGAATTACTTCCTTGGTGTTGGCAAATTGTTGCAAATCTTAAATTGTTTGGTAACTAGTTCGAGCCAGCTGGTTTTAGTCTGGATTGTCTCCTTTAAGCTTTGGCAAAATATTGTTTATCATTTAAAAGATTGTCCAGGTCTTTTTGTATTCTTTGTAATTGGCATGTACATCTATTTTGGTTATTGTTCTGTATTTCTAAACTATTGTTAATATTGCTGTAACTGAGGCTGGTGTTTGTTAATTGTTTAACATATAGTGTTATTGTATTTATTGTGAGTTATGTGTGTTTTGTACCGTGTTTTTAATGGATGGAATTTATGTTTGTCCTGTACTGAGCATGGTTTATTACAGTCTTTGAAAGACATTCTCTAATATTTATTTAATAGTAATATGCCTACCCTTAATGTTTAATATAGGAAGTAAAATATAATTGTGGCTACTATTGCTTTGCCCTGCAGCTGACGGGTGAAAATAGTTACATTTAAGGACAGGTTGGGTCTGAGAGACCCAAATAAAAAATAATTAAATTTAATTATGTAGAATAATATATTTAATTATAAAAAAGGTCAATATTAGTTAAGTATAAACATGTTTTAACAATGTAAGTTAAGATTAAACCAATTGTATAACTATTTTTTATTAAAAAAATAATATTATTCTAAATTATAAAAATTCCAGGTTAAATATGAGACGATTGTGAAAAAAGCAAATTAAATTTACAAATCACAAATTAAGAAAAAGTAAAAAATGTAATAAGTTCAGTATGAAGTAAAAATAAGAATGTTTAAAGAAATACAAGTACAGTTATTGGTTTCTTCACTTGGAATAAGTTACGTTCTTATTTGTTGAAGAAAGAGTTCCAGTTTTCACACAGTACCTTCGCTTGTGACAAACACAACCACACTTTACATTTTTGACAAAAATACTTCGTCTTACTGTCTTTACACTTGGTACACATTCCTCTTTTGCCTGGCCGAGGGGCTTCTTTTTCAGGCGGTTGAGTACCAGAGAGTCTTACTTCTAAGGTACGGATTTTGTTTTGTCTTTTTGTGCTCATGACGACATATGGGGTAAAGAGGTAATCGTCCTAACTCCTTGATGATGTTTCGTCTTTCCTCTAAGACTTGATTACCTTTTATAATCACATAAGCATTTAGAGCAGCTATGTTCATCAATGAAAACAATAAACATATGTGTCTCTTGCAACTGTGTACTCTGCACATATGGCACCAACAACATCGACACCACTTTTAGTAGCATTGTAATAAGTTATAACGCTTGTCTTCTTCTGTTCAATAGTAGGTAAATCGATTTCACCGTTTTTGTGCATTGTTGAGAGTAATAAAACTCACTTTTGCGATTTTGTACATACGATACCAATGTCATGTTTTTTTAAAAACCAAACACACTGGAATATATTTCTTTTCCAGTTTTAACTAAAAAGCAAGGTGGTATTTGAGGTTTATTTTTCTTCAAAGTAACTACAATTGTCAATTTCCTATTTATTAGAAGTTCCGTTGCGGATTCATAAGACGTAAGCAAATCGTCTAGTGTTACGTTTTTGTTACTGCCCTTGATAGGACTGACCAACTTATTAACATCTATCACTTTGTTGCTAACGTTAAGGCTTATTTCCCACAATAAACCTCGAGATTTTTTACATAATACGTTTTTAAAAATATTAGTGTAACCTTGTTGCCGTAACATTTAAGTTTCGAAGAAATATACATCCGAAACCTACAGCTTCCCCTGAAAGGGACCAGGATCTCATCTAGTGTTGCACACTCAGAAACTGAAAAATATTTTCTGGAATTAGAAACGAATATGTTAAATAGTTCCCTAAGTAGAACTATGTTGCCTTGTCCTAACCTCTCTTGTTTTAATGTCATCAAAACGAATGCACCTCGTTAGGAATCGCAATCTCCTGTAGGACATTTCAGATCGAAATATTTCTACTCCAGTTCTATAAGTATCCAAAATTCCCTAACGTTCATTTTACTTCATATGCAGAAAACCACTGATATATAAAAGCCCGAAGTAGGCTTTTATTTCAACAACTGAAGCAGGTCTTGCTAGATTTGGATTGTTATGATAATTGGATCTTACTTCTACTTATATTAAGCTAGACGGTAACACTGATTCATTGACATTAATTATTAGGTACTTCCCGTAATCGGACACCCCTCAACCTTATACTTGAATTAAAGCTCTCGACGAGAAACTTTTGGGAAAATTGCCAGAAGTTAACATTTTTTAAATTTTGGAAGCACCTTTTGGCCGGGAAAGATTTTTTAGATTTTTTCAATTTCTTCATTTTTCCACTTTGAGCGCATTTAGTAAGAAAGCGGTAAGAGATAGCAAAAAATGTTAAATACAAAAGTTGTAGAAAATTTAATTTCACACTAACGATTTTCAATCAGATTTAATATCCAATCATCCGTTCAGCCGCTATTCACCCGAGAA
>JAGFPH010002910.1:0-13066 GCA_018207615.1 Philaenus spumarius | reverse complement strand
TTTATTAAAATATAATTGTTATATTCTCTATTCTAAAATCAAATAAAGTTAGAAAATCGCTTTTTGCTGTCCTCGTGATTGGTTTGTAAAGGAACTGAAAGTGATTGACGTCCTTTGGGAGAAAACATGCTATTAGATTGCCAGCGTTTAGTATTTTATATTATATCTTTAGTCTTGAATCAGCCAGTATGTCAACAAAAGTGACAATGACACACTCTAAACAGACACAAAATCAAGCAGCTGTTATGGAATACTCAATATTTGCTTTGAGAAAATAAAAACATTGTATCTTTCTTCTCATCGTAATTTACTTTTCATCAAATAAAAAATACTCTAAAAGTTTATTGGGATTAGAATACCTGAATTGATTGGCATACTACCTCGTCTTTGATTGCACATTCCAACACTGTACTTGCTTTCTTTGAAGTTCAAAAGAAGTTAATGCTATAAATTGCAATAAATTCATATTAATTGATTTTGTTATTACTAATATAAATCGTGTGTTGTGATAGTTTGTAGGGTAGAAAAATTAGTATGCAGTTAACGCAAATTAATGTTAAACTTAAAAAATTTATAAATTTGTAATTAGTAATACCTTCCGCCTCCTTTCATTTACTCTTTAATATGTTAGAACTACATAAAAAGAGTCTTCTATTCTTCTAATTCTCAAAAACGACCATTAAGTTTTAAATACATTGAACTTGTCCACAAATGTTTAATGGCATGAAGAGTGCATGTACGTATAATGTGCTTACTAATTATTTAAAACGGATATTCATAATCCGAAGTCTTCTCTAATAATAAGTGTACAGTTTAAATGTGTTGCTACTAAGAGGCTAAGGCTACGAATAAGGTTTGGGGTATTTTTGCCAATTTCTACATTTCAAAAGCACACAAGTGTATATACTAATATTTCATCCCAATTAATTACAAAAATGAATTTTTGTTTTAAATGTAATTCAAATTAGTTTTACTATAGTTATTTGGTTTTGCTTTACGATTCCGCACATAATACGAACACACGTATCTTATTCGCCTACTTTCTTATTTTAAAAGACATTTATGAAATCCTCTCGTTTTTTGACATATAATGTTATAAAAATAGTAAAGTATTTTATAATTTAGAATATGTTACTCTCTAGTTTAAATAATCATTGATCGCATTGGTAAACGTCAGATTGATGATGACACAAATCCCGAGAGAGGCTATTGAGGCGTTGATGATTAATTGGCCTATTAGACTTACGGTATTCCCCAAGGATCAGGCTAGAGCTAAACAACACTGATTATACTCTTGTTATATTTACACCACAAATAAATTGCCGCTCTAAATAAAATAAAAAAGCGGTTTTAACAAAATGTCTGCCAGTATTTCTGTATGTATACAAAGCTAGAGAGAAAAAAATATGCCTGTAAAGATGCACGAAAAAGGTTTTTGAAAATTTTTGAAAAACAAACCTCTTTACCTCTTTTTATCCCAAAAACAACCCCTACAATCTGTTATAATTTTTTTATAATAAAATGACTCTAACGATTTTGATAAAATTTGGCTTACTTGTAGCCGAATAAAAAACGGTTAACAAAACACCTAGCGATAAACCGCATATTTCTAAAAATTCTTGTTTAGCTAATAGTATTAATAATAACAGATTTTTGGGTGTTTTTTGGCCAAAAATGGGTTTTTTTCAAAAATTTTCAATTTAACATTACTATTTTATCTGATTTCTTTATTTTATGGAACCCTTATTACTACCTAAGAAGACATTTTATAGATGTTTCTTTAGCAAGATAGGAAACGCGTTGAGTTGTGGTTGACAACTCTAACAACAAATTTATATATAATTTAAATGCATTCTACAATCAATGAATATGATTAATTACAGTAATTTTATTCAAGCACAGTTGTTTTTATCAATTAATTGTTACTTTTTCAAAATTCAACAATTGATTAATTTAATCCAGTACAGTAAAAGCCCTCCCTGTCTAGTGTCAATCGGATTCCGCTTTAACAGGATAGCCTTATAAGAGTATATGACTCATCAAAATGTTCTTAAAATCGTTTTCTGAGCGTCTTTGAATCTTTTTTACAATCTACCTGCATAGCTACTGTTTAAGTTAACACATGTATGATAGATTTAGTTGGGTAATATTTAAATTTGTTGTAGTAATGTCGAATTATTAGGCAATATATATGGAACAGAAATTGAATACGACATAGAAATAATTGTACAGCGCAATAAGGTAACAACATTTGCATGTAAATGAACTTGATAATACATTTTTTTTTTTATAATAGCAAATTTTAGACATATATATTTGCATCTACATATAAAAAATATGTGTTTTTAATTGAAAAATTATTTGCTTTATAATTACAAATTATATGTTATAATAAAATATACCAATAATATTGAATATTATATTATAAAACTTCTTCCATGATGTATTATCATTTCTTAAAATTGTAATAAATAATAAACGTACTTATTTAAATAATTTCTTCTCGTTAACTTGAAATACAAGATTTCTTGGAGAAACCAAGGAAATATAGGCCTACAATTAATACCTTTTTATAATTTTTTTTATTTGTTTTAAATATTTAACCTCTTTTCTTAGAAAGTACCAATTAGTAACTTCTACTAAAACTTGGAAATATAACTGAAAACCTATAACATTTCAAAAATAAAATAATTGTTTTAAACGATTATTAAAATTTGCATTTATTTTAAAATTTTTAAATCTGTATTTATTGATGGACAAAACATGAATAGAAAATAACATTGTATGAACCTTAAGAGATAGCAATAAAAAAACATTATATTTTCAATAACATCAGTTCCTAGCTTGTGACCGAAAGTTTGCGATTTAAAACGTGCATCATATCTTTGCCAGTAGATAGCTCTGACGACTGCACATGCGCTTTTTGATCGACCGAACCCCGACCGTCAGATGAGTTTTAACCGGGATAGTGTATACTGTGTCTGGCGTCATCAAATATATTTCAAAATAAGTTCTTAATGTTATTAATAAAAAATAATTGCATTTATGTTAAACGTAAAATGTATTAAACAAATTAAGATTTTCTATGTGCTCAAATGAAAGGATTTACAAACAATGTCAAAGTTGTGTTAATGTGTAAAAGGTGTGTTGTGAATTAACCTAAAATAATAATCGGATACCAATAACAATAATAAAGGTAAGAATAATTTTCATAGATAAAAAGAGCATTTTATGTCCTTATTTTATTTATTGTAGATAAACAATTTTATGTAATTTATGTCTAACAACTAAAAATTAGTTTTCTTTATTTAAGGACAAAAAATAATAATATGTAAAAATTGAATTTCCAATAACGTGTAAATCTAACTTTAAACATTAATATTACTTATTAATAACAATATATATGTAGCATACTAATTCTGTGAGTTATTGAGTTGCACTGAGTTTATAAGTAAGAATGTAAGTACTCTTATGACTATTTAATATTATTTTACTATCAAATTCTATATTAAAATTTACTTAATAAATGTAAATATTATTTTATCTTGATTGTTAGAATAATTTAATATGTATGTTGAATATAAATAAGCATTTACATTCTAATAACTAAAGCAATGATTTTAAACGCTTTTTTATACTTACACCTAATAAAATTGTGGTTCTATAAATATATAAAAACAAGTAGTTCTTAATGCAAAACATTAATAATTATATTATTTTAAATAACTAAATACGCACCCACTGTATCCAAAGAGAACATTTGTTCACTAACGTTAACGTACGTACAATCAACGCTTTATTTGTAAGTCATTAAATATTACTCAACACTAGGAAAATCTTTTAGAAATGTCGCTACATCAACAGCCTTAGGTAGAGACCAAAGATCTTGTATCCATAAAACCAGATTGAATAAGAACCCTGAAAACCAGTAATTATTTTAATGCGCAATTATCATTAATTCCACTTATCTAATTTGTATAGTTATTTAACTGATGGTTTCATATGCTTGTAAATACAATAATAATGTATAATATTTATAAATAACGTCTTTAAAATCAATATTGACAATAATCCAATTTCCAACTGTTATAACAATTAGTTTTAAAATGCCACAAGAATAAGTTTTGTAAATATATATTCCATTTTGTAAACATCTACTTTGATCGGTTATAAATACAAGACACTACATAAATATAAATGTATTTAATTATATCTAACACTATGTCTTACATTTTATTTGCATTGAATCCGATGTGTGATAGCTTATGAAACTTGTGTTGTGTTGTACGAAAAATATAAAGCATTGGTTATTTTATGAACAAAAATAATTGTCCACACACTACAGTATTTGTTTGACTTATGGGTAAATGGAAAATGTTTGATATTACAATACTAGTAAATAATATAGTATCTTTAACATTTATTATTAACCATAAATACAAGTTGAGAACTGTGAGTTACTTAAAAGTGCAATACAATTAATTTGTAAATTATTTTGTATTAAACAAAACTCGAAGAAACCCTGTAAATACGTAATGTCAAATTGAATAGTTAAACTTATGACCTATATACTCCTTTAATAATATAAGGTCTAGAAATAAAACAATGTATTTAATAAACATTCTTTTCTAATTTTTTTATTAAGACTACATTTTTATTTGCTCTAATTTGAATTTACTAAATAAGGTTTCTTTATATCTACTATTAATTATTATTCGATCTTCATACTACGTCCGTAATTATTTCTTCTTAAAATTCATGACGTATAAAATTATTCTTTATAAATTAAACTCCTTTTTTAAGTATAATTGTATCCAACAATATTAAAAACCTAGTTTTGCTTTTTAGCTGTGTATTTAAAAACTTTAAAGTACCACAAATAACAGTAGGTGTAATAAAATATAATCGTAGTGAAATTTTGTTTTGAATTATTAAACAATCAATTATACGGATTGATTACATATCCATTCGACCAGTATTCTCAAATGTTATACCATATTCTAGCTTAATTAAACTAAATTTTAATTTATATACATATATATTTGTATTTTCAAGTAATACGAGTTTATTTTATATCTAAAAAAAATTATTAATATTGATTCTTGAATTTATTTTTGTTTTCATACATAATATAAAATTAATGAATAGTTTAAAAGTAATTATGTGCTCAATCAATTCATTAGTAGATATTAATTGCACGGATGATTAGTAAAAAATCGCTTGAGGTTCATATTCTTAATTTAATACGTATAAAATAAAATCTGTATTTAAGATATACCTAAATACATTTTTAAATCTAAAATTATTCCCAGTGAAGTTAATTAAATAATACTTAGTTGGTTTATGTAATATTCATAAAGAAACATTTTATTTATTACATTATAATATAGCATATGAAGTTTGGTGACTAACGACGCTTAATAATGTTTTTGATTGTAGAACACAAGAAAATCCATATTTAACAAAAAAACTTTTAAAGTTTTTGAACAACATGTTTTAGGAAAATAAAAAGGGCCAAACTAGCTCTTTTGTCAAAAATTTAGATTTAATTTTAAACAATACCCATCGCATATATACTTAAAATTAAGCGATAAAAAGCTGTAAAATTATTGTATTTTTAACTTTTCATGTATAAAATTGTATTTAGATTGTTCTCTGTATTATGTATTTTAAGTCATACATCTAGATTCAATATTAATGCATTAATCAATATCTTATTAAACTAACAGCAATACAAATATAGAAAATTGAGGTAGCCTAAAATAAAATAAAAATTTAATTACATTTTTAAAACACATAAAGCAATAATAGATAACAAGAGGCAGTAATAACACGTGTTAAAATAATATAGCAAATTCTAACATTATGGGGAAGTTTTGTACTTTGTAAAATGAAAATTTTTACATAGGAACAAGGAATATTTAATAGCCTTAAAACACCAAGTGTTTTACTTAAACAAATTTAAAACCATAAATCTGTATAAGAGCTTCATTTTAACAATATGAGGAAGTTAAACATTAGATTTAATTTGCGAAATAGTCACTCTTATATTGTTTATGTATAAAACATTTTGCACTACTTTTATCTTGTAACATTTTGATGAATCACTATTTATTCAAACATTTAGCAAATAATTTTGGAAATTAAGAATTGTAAATTTCGGGCACAATACTATGCAATTACGGATTGAGGATTGCGAAATACATTCAAATTATAAAGTTAAATACTAAAATATAGGCCTACAACACAATTGTTTTTTTATTTTCATATTCGTTTGAATACTTTAGGCATGGTAAGCTCACATTCAAACTCAAGGTAGAAATAGCTCAACAAAATTTTCACGTAATTTTACAAAAAAATATATATATTTAAAAATTTAGCAAGCATTTTAAAATAAGATACATTATTTTAACAAATGTTGTAAAACTACTCCGTACTGCCTGTTTTTCAATTTAAAAGAAAAATATTTTGTTTTTGTTTTACTTTCACTTTCACTTATCAATAAATTTTAAAAATGTATGTTTAAACAAATAATTATTACAAATATTAATTTATGTCAAAACAATCTCAAATTAAAAGATTAATTATAATTTTAGAATTATGTATATAGTTTTATTATGCATTTGTAATTAATTAGATCCAATATATAAGACAGTATAAATGAAATAAAATGTTCACAAGTGCGTGCTTAATATTATCTTAAGATAATATTAAAAAAGCAGAAAATTTCCTTAAAACGATCTTCTTCCTTTGTAACATTACAGGATGGCCAGTGATAATTGTTAAAAAGTATTGAAGTAGTTAAACTACTTGGTAAAATTAACAACATAGTGAATATATATTTTTTTATTACTGATACAAATTTTAACATTCATCTAAAAAAACTGTACCAAAACAAGTTTTTTTTAAAGTTACACCCCATTTTCAAAATCTATATAAAATTTTAAGCAAACTTTATTCAATAAATTGAGATGAATTAATTATGCATACAAAAAGCAATCACTTTGATTTAAAATTTGTACTAATTGCACAAAATTGAATGTGGTAAATATGTTAAATCTCCCTCAAGGTATTCTTGTAGAAGGTGACGTGTCATTAAAAACTTTCAAAACTAGTAATTTTTCAAATAAAAAAATAAAACAGACATGGAAATTCAGAAAATTTATTTCCTCTTTTACAAGTCACAAGTGCCGACTTTTTAAACAAATATAAACATATTTTATAGTTAAAGTAACTTAGAAGTGAAAACAAATAAATTAATTAAATGTTATCCAGTACCAAATAGTTTATTAACAAACTATGTATTATTAGTTACCCTTATTTTTAATGTAATATAATTTTTATTATATAATACAAAATGTTATTGTTTGAATATATTTAAGAATATTCGTATTAACTCTTTTCAAACACACGCATATTTAATGTGTTTTGGATAAATGAAGGAGTAGAGTTTTAATTATAGTTATCTGAATTAGATGTAGTTTGTTCAACTTATTTTGAAATTATTGTAAATTATCTGTCGGAGTAAAACCACAAACATATTTTAACATTAAATACACATTATTATGTTAATGTGTTTAAACAACATTTTTAAGTACAAAATTTGATATATTATTGTTTTTCGACAATTTTATTTCATAATTATGTTGTAAAACATTTTTTAAGGAGTTGTTTATTGTGTATGCGTTCATTAAAGACGTTGTACAAATTAGTAATTCGTATTGCAATAACTAATCAAAGAAGACAAATAATACCCACACGAATAAATAACGAAGTATAACTGGCTGTATATTCGGGTCTTTAATTGCAACTAAAAATAAATACAAAATATAACAACTATATAACAAACCAGCCATAAGTCTAAACTTAAAGCTGTTGTAAAAGTGTATTTTTGTGTTTATAGCTTGACAATAATTAAACGTTGACTACAACTATGATTCCATTTTAGTTTCTTTGTGGAAAACAATAGTTTTCTCACTCAAACAACATTTGAAACAGAATATTAAAAGCTAAACAAACATGTTAATTAAATATAAATAAAATGGTATTTACTTTATTATAAATTGACTCTTTTTACTTTTTATTAAAAACTACTTTTTAGTCAGTCTTAGATTAATAATGGTTTTGTGTTATTATTTATAATTTTAATTATTTACTATTATTAGGCTACTTATAATTTTTTTGAATTATTATAATTGTTATATTAATATTATACGAAACTTGTTTCTCCCGACTGTATTGTACTAGTACTACTCTATTTCCCCATTTTGTAAGTTATTACTCATCTCATAAATAATTCAAACAATGAATATAAACCCGTTATAAATCATGTACGATGGGTCATAAAATTAAATGAACAATACTGTAAGCCGAAAATAATTATCAACAGATCAGATTTACAACGAAACATTAGTTTAGTTTAATGTTATAAAATTTTGATACGAGTATAAAGCAGGGATTTACTGGAGTAACTGCGAATAATAACGCCCAGCAGGAAAATCTCTATTTTTATATTCCTGCATTATACAAAGCCTTGGAAAACTCGGGCATAAACTGGGCTCGGTGTACGCTGTAAAAGAAAACACCAAACTTATCTAACCACACTGAGAGGAACTCATTAATTAATAAACCCCTATAAACTGTACTATATAATGTTTCTATTAAAAACTATAAGTTAATAACATAAATAAACCACAAAACATATTATACAAAACTAAATTGTTTTGTTAAAACTGATTTACAAAATATTATTAAGCTTTTTTGTATTATTATAAATAATTAAAATTAAGACATTTTGCGCATATATAATCAAAAATATAGTCGAAAAAAGAAAAGTTAATAATATTATAGATCAGAATCAGAATACAGAAGTAAAGTACTAAAAATTTACCTAATAATAATGTATATAATAATTTCATGACTTTAAACAATAAACGTTAAACTACTGAACATTATTTTGAAATTGAATAGCTAATCTCCCTACTGTAAAGACAAAACAATTTAAATTTACTAATTTAAATAATATTATAGCCTCTACTTTACTTAACACGCAGTAACTATTACTAGTTGAATAATATATTTCACAATAAAAAAACAATCTAGATAACAAATTTATAAAAAAATAATGTTATATGTTTCGTAAATTATTTTCCGTAAGCATAGAAAACGGTATTAAAAGTAAAATTGAAAACTATTTTTTTAAACTATGTAAACTATACAAAAAAAACGGTATTTTTAAATATTTGTAATAGCATTCATACGATTGACTTGATTATCTAGTAAACTAAATACAATTTTGATGTAAGCTTAGTATCATTAAAAAAAATGTAATTTAAAGATTGCTGAATTTGTTTAAATATTTAGATAATTATATGATTTATAAAGGACATAATAATTTTAATGTTAAAGATCCTAAATCCCAAGTTTACTATTTCTTTGGCATTATCCTCAAACAGCCCGCTATTAGTACAACATTTTAAAACATTTAAACATTATATTTTAACAACAAAAGTTAAGGTACTTTACACTGAAAATTAATTAGTCAAAAAGGCACGACAGTTGCAGAATATTTACATAGTATGTGTAGTTTGTTTTGTAGGCATGCACAAGTATTAAATTCCATTTATCATATTGCATCTTGACTTTTAAAGAGATATCTATTTAAAAAACATGTCATAATATATACACTTAATGTAACACAAATCAGCAAATACAAACACTATTATTCTATGAAATTAGTTTTATCTTAATTTATACAAATTACAATTATTTTATTAGCTATATTTTTTTACACATTTATTAAATGTAAAAGTATATTTAACTAACTTTAAAATGGTGATTGCTTCAGTAACTAACTTTTATATTTTTTTTATGTTAAAAAAAATGCTTATATCATTGGAATTGTTCAATATATATCCAAATTCACAAATTAATGTTTTCTTAACATACAATAATGTTGGTGTTTGTACGTTGAAAATATATACATTTTCTAAATTGTCCAATTTATAGTTTTTACAACCAATATTTACATTCAAAAACTAGTATAAAAATTCAAAAGTTGCATTAGGTAAACTAACTTTATATAGGCTATATGCTTTATATTCAATATTGTACAATAGAACGTATTGGTCTTTACAGAAATTTAGTTATAATTTATTCTAATCATATTTCTTCTGTTTATTTTATAAAATAACCAGGTTATACATCATTTATACTATATATCAATTATACCAATGGCACTTGTTAGAATGCAGTTTCATTGAAAACCCCGCTAATAAAATATTAAATTTTTAGTTTTATCCATACATATCGAACTTACCTATCATATTTCGTCAATTATACAAATTATATCAACCATATTACAAATCAGGCATAAGTCTTAATATAGTGTAGTTGCAAAAGTTTATTATTGGGTTTATAGCTAAACAATAATTATTGAATGTAGACCACAATGAAATCCTTTGATGGTTTTTTTTTGCTGTCAAAATATTCAATATTTTCTTGCATATTTTTTTATTTTATCTTTTGATTTAGTTGATAGTATATACTTTATTGACAATAATATATATAAATATATACCATTATTGCCACACTTACATCCTTCCTTTTTGAATCGCCCAGCAATTTAGAAATAAATATTTACAATTGAGTTTATTTTCCAAAAACAAATCTATACATAATTAATTTGCTAATGGTTATTTTGTGAGTAGAACTCCTCCTAGAGTTTTTAAATCGATTTTGATGTTTTTGGTGTAATTTTACAGAGCTCATTCTGAAGTTGTGCTTCCCTTAAAATGAGCTCAATGTATGTTAAGGGCTTCGCCCCAGTGGCCCTCAAAGTTGCCATGTTAATCTTATGGAAGAAGAAGAAAGATTTCTTTTGATTTTATCAGGGGCACAAAAACAGCTGTTCGTATGAAAAGCTTAAAACAGCTGATTTTGATCAACAGCTGATTTTGATCAACAACTGATTTGGATCAAAAACTGAATATAATTTTAGGTAATGTAAATTAAGCAATAGCGAAGCATTGCCATGTCCACTAGTATTATAAATTTTACTATGTAATTATAAAAACAAGCAAATTGTTAGCGATCTATTACCTCTATTAGTACCATTGGTTCACATACACTAACTGTATAACTGAGTAAAGTTGATTTTAGCCACAGAAGTTTCTAATGCAGAGTGTGTTTATACAATATTCTAAATTACTTGTTCCGAGAAAATGTGTAGCCCCTTGGGAAACTGTACTTGTTATAGAAAGCCCAAGGCTAAGTAATCTCAGATTGAAATAAGAAATCTTAACTTTCATCTCGGTAATGTTCCTTGTGACTTTTAATTATTAATTTAGAAAAGTAAACAACGCATAACCATTAATCAATATAAGTTATACTTATTTTTATTATAAAATAAGCGTTAATATAATACATATTTTATAAAATACAATTGTGTTTCATATGTTATAGTTTTATTTAATTATTTATATTTTTTGTAATATGGTACTAGCTGAATATACCCGTGCTTCACTACTGGGAATTTATTTTGTATAACTATATTACATAATTTGTAATCTTTTTCTCTTATCTTCTATTGCATGAAAGTGAATTATTACATAATATTTTCAAATAGTTTGGTATTTATTGTTCACTGGCGGCTCGTCAATAGTCTTTCTCTTGGTAAGATAACTGAATAAATTAAATCAATTTAAAGTTAAAGAATTCAGAGTGAAGAACGTTTGGTTTTTCAACCGTTAAATCTACAGATTGGTAAATCACAGACTTAGCTGGACGTATCATCCAGATACGTCTTTATGCTATGCATAGGTCGGGATAGTTTTGATCAGATTGCATTTTTAAATATTTTCTTAAAATTAATTAATGAGTGACAAATTTCAGCTCTCTTGCTCCTATTGTATTTAGGGGTTGTAATCACATTTTTACCCCTTAGCACCACGTAAAAAATAAACTGTTTTATTTTAAGAAGAAAAAAAATATTAACTATCATCTCTCTAGCTTTAATTAAATTATAAAAAAATGTATTTATTGTTTTTAAGGATTGTTCTCACATTTTCACCACTGCAGCACGTTACGAAATGAAAAACTGGTTTACTTGTTATATGTTCTTGTAAGAAATAAATGTACAAAATTTCAGCTCTATAGTTTTAAGGAAAGTAAACTTACAATATTTATTGTTTTTTTGGTTGTATTAACCCTTAAAGGCCAAATACTTTAAAAATATATCTAGGGCGTATAATAAATGTGTATAAGAAATGTCACGTTCAAAGGTTGTATTCAATTATAATTATAGTTTATAGTTACTACATTTTAAACTCTTAGCAGAAAGTGACAAAATATAAAACTGGTTTAACTTGTAAGAAATAAATGTACATAATTTCAGATCTTTATCTTTAGGGAAACCATATAAATTAGTATTTATTGTTTTAGGTGTTGTTACTACTTTTCCAACCCATAAAAAAACGCGATAAAATGTAAAACTGGTTATCTTTTCTATGTAATTTGTAAAAAATAAATTTACAAATTATCAGCTCTCTAGCTTTAAGAAGGTATCAAATGTATATTTATTGTTTTTAGGGGTTGTTCTCAAATGTTCACGGAATGTAAAACTGGTTTACTTTTTATCTGTATCTTGTAAGAAAAAAATTTTCCCAATTTTAGCTTTCTAGCTTTAAGGAATGTATAACAAACAATATTTATGATTTTAGGGGTTGTTTAAAATCTTAAAGGCCAACTATTTTCTTAATGCGCCTCTAGCGCCTATGAGCAATTCGTGTTCCAAATTTCACTTTTCTAGGTGGTAGGGTTTTTGAGATATACAACAAACAATATTTATGGCTTTACTGAGTGTTTAAAGCCCTTAAACGCCAAACATTTTAAAATCCTTTCTTAGTGCGCCTCTAGCGCCTATGACTAATATATGTACCAAATTTGACATTCCTAGGAGGTATGGTTTTTGAGATACAAGTATGAATGAGTGAGTGTGTCAGTCAATGGTATTTCAACTGTATATATACTTATATGAACACTGCAATTCTGTCTCGTTTCTTAACTG
>JAGFPH010002909.1:136640-163042 GCA_018207615.1 Philaenus spumarius | reverse complement strand
ATTACAAAAGTGAGGACAAATATAGAAACCTCCCATTCATGCTTGGTATAGAAGGGTCGGCTATGAGGCTGCACGGGGAAAGACCGTTAATTTGAAATTACGGCCCAGGTTTGAGAACCTTACAAAGTCGCCTTTCCCGCGGTGCTACAAGACAAACCGTTCAAACAAAACATATTTGGTTTACACGAAATGTTAGCTTGAAGCATTCTCCATACAATCATATCAAAATATGTCTAAAAATAGACTGCGATCACACAGATATCACGTGTAATAAGTAAGGCTGTTTACGGGTTGGAAAACTGACCAATTGCAAGGGTCAACAAAACGCCCCGCAACTGTACAACTATTTGACAGATTTTCGATTGGATGGCAGTTTTATATAGGGGAAACTGTGACGAATCCAACGGTATGTAGGTTTAACTTAGAAAAAGTACTGGGCTGTAGAGATCCGTCGAGTTATTTCCTTACGTTTTGAATGAATTCGCCGATTGATTTGTAGAAAACTGATAAACTGCAACGATGATTACGTATGTAAATATACGTTTTAGAAAAAAAAACTTGTAAATACAAAAATGAAAGATTTAATCATTTCCTTTCCAACGGTTTTTGTCTTTTTGAGATTGGAAGATTTTTAGCGGTTCAAATATTCGATACAATCGCGCGTCACAAATGTGTTGGAGTGACAGCAAGTTTCGTGTATAATTGGTTAACAGGAATACTTAGAACAGATAGCAGCACAGAGACATTACACATAACTATGAACTGGGAGACGCAGTAACAATAAAAAGAACTTTTATTATCCATTACTTTAAAACGAAGCAAAATACTGATATATAGTTTGCGCCATTCTGTTTCGCTTTAATAAGATTTTCAATGTTGTATTGCATGACCTACATTTACATTTAAAACTGTTAACGCCCTCCCCCCACCCCCAAGCACCGAAAAATCATAGAGGGTAAGATATACCAATAAATGTGACCTGTTATGCAGCACAAGATATATACAAAGTTTTGTTAACTTTTTTTCAGTAACAAAAATCATGAACGTGGTTAATAGGACCTTATGGACACTCAGTTAACATTAAATAAATGGTTATCAATTTATGGCATCATAATATATCTATTTATTTGAACGTCGCAGAAAGTTTTATATTATTTTCGTAAACATATTTACTATATCCGTATTCGAGTCACTTTGTTGTTTAAATACGTACAATATTAGTACAGTCTGCCCTCGTGATTTTAAGCAGAAACACTGTCACACATGTCATAAATAACCTGCGCTGAGTTTAATTGTACCTTTGTCGTTAATGTAATGAATTTAGGTCGGCCTCGCCTAATTACTGGCACTTTATCATCGCGATGCACGCTCGGCGAATGTTCTCATCAAGAAGTGAATACGTCATTTACATTTCGTTTAATTTAAAAATTGTGAAGCACAATAAATTAATATGATTGTTGAGCAGAGTTGTAATTGAATGTAGTTGATTGCAGTTTTCAATATCTGCAAATCGTTTCCAAATGTATTACTGTGGGAACAATATAAATTATTTCCGATATTCCGATATTTTGCCAAGTGGAACGAGGAAAATCTGTGTAATTTAGGTATTATAATACATCAAGACAAGCAGATTGATTTCTCTTTTCAGTATTTTTTATCAAAATGTCAATAGTTATTATTATAATTATACTAATACGAGAACATCGAACATTAAAGTAAATAATTTTAAAGTGACTAGTAAGCCCCTTGAAAATTCAAAAGCAGATTAATTAGATACACATCAGAAATACATCATTAAAAAAACATCTGGTGTGCACATCACACAACTTTCCTTACCAAAATAGATGCTGTATCAATTACCAAATTTTTCGAGCGAGAGATTGATGATACCATTTTCGAGTTAATAGGAGTATCCGTTTCGAAGAAAGCGGTACTAACTTCAAAACGGTTAATCCCACGGACCTGATTTTGGTCTCAATCGATTTCTAACCTCACAAAATGTCAAATTTGATACCAAATACGGCTAGTTTAAAAAAATACATTTTTACCCCCAAAAACGCCCTTTTTGGGGGCAATTTTTGAAAAAGTGGAAAAAGTTGAGTGGGGTATCGTTTTTGACATTATTTTGGACGCTGAATCGAATGAGGCCATTTTCAAGTCGATAGGACCAGCCATTTCAGAGATAAAAACAAAATAACTTGGTTTTTGTAATAACTTTTTTCAACGAATTTTTAACGGTCTTTCGCGTACATAGGGTGTTAAGGGGGTCGGAGTAGAGTATGTTAGCAAAGTTTAATCAAAATCGTTAGAGGAAATTTGGAGTAAATACCAAAAATGTGCTAAAAACTGCTCCCACGGTAAGACACCACCTCCGATTTGCTTCAAATTTACATGGGTTTAATTGTTTACATGTTTGAAGATATCCTGTAAATTTCAGTTCGATCCGTCCAGCCGTTTGCCCTGTGCACTCCGGACACACACACACACAGACACACAGACACACAGACAGACCAATTGCCAAAAATGCATTTTTTGGACTCAGGGGGCCTTGAAACGTAAAGATATTATGAAAACTCGACATCGAATTTTTGGGTCGATCGCAATACTTACCTTACCTAGTATAGGGTAAGGAAAGTAAAAATACTATTTAAAAACAACTGTATCTAGGTATAGCTTTAAATTTGGTACATGTGTACAATTGTAAGGATCATACAACTATAGGGCCATTTGTAAAAACAATATTTATATACAATGTAACTAAATAAAGATAAAATATAATCTTTTAATGTCTTTTTATTTCATATTGATAGATCAAATGATTTAGAAGTTATTAATTTTGTTACGAAGAAATTAATAATCGAATTTATGTTATACGAAGATGTATGAATGTTCCGAAGCTAAACAAATGGGTATCTCTTCTTTAAGTTTGTATAAATGAATAATATTGATAATAAAAGGTTGTATTATATTCATTTTATAACCTCAAAACAAATCTTATAACTACGTTAGTAAAAAAACTCAAATTTAAAAAGGTCAACTTTACAAGAAGTTATAACGATTTGAAGTTGTTAACTAACCCCAAAGTATAACCTAAGCTGTGTTTTGTTGAAGTATTTCGGATGATGGGTGAAATCAGCTGTAATTTTACATGTTTCTCACATACGTACGGACGTACACTCGCTCTTAAGTTCATTATAAAAGGAAAGGAATTAAACCTATTTAATTGGAAAGGTAATGTCAAATAAATGTGAAAAATAAATCATTAGTGAATATGGCCGTTAAGCCGGGTAAAATAAAATAAACTAGGCCTGACCTAAATTTGTGTTTCAATGCTGGTTATCCGAATCAGCTGTTTTTGATTGCTATGGCAGTGAATATAATTTTATATTATACTAAGGGAAGCCTCTGCGTGCTCTGCACGCCAACCCCCGATGGAACCTTCTAAAAATATATGTTATGTTTTATTTGTAATAAAGGTGTAGGATTAATAATAACCTCAAAACTAAGATGGTAAATAATGTTAAATGTTGAAATCAAATTATTTCGTATATTTTATAACATCAGTTATAATAAAGGTTAAAAGAACCGGTAAGTATCAGGTCCACACTTAATCTAAAACCTAACCAAAAAGTTAGAAATACTAATAATTGTTTCATAAATTTAAATCAGCTGTTAATATTGGTTACTCATTATCAATTACCATATATTATCAATAAATATGCCTACCATTAAATTATAATGTGAAATTATAATAAGCCTTATTTATTTTTAATTAAGATGTAGCATATTAAGCTGTAAGCTGGACATCCGAATCAACTGTTCTGTTATTTTATTCAATTGGATGCATTCAAGAAAATTTCTTGAATGTGTTGGTTCATCCGTCTACGCCTAACCTAAAATGATGTTTAATTTATTTTACCTGCGTTAACGGCAACATACACACATCATTTATGTTTATGTGTACATCTTTATACAGCACGTTTTGAATGATATAAGTTTCATCTTTCAATTGTCGTTCTTTAGTTTTTCATAATGTTGCTTATTTATTGGTATTACAGCTGTGGGTTTAACGTCCAACTTGATCCTGTGAATTTGTTCCGACTAAATTTACAAAGATTGAAATAACATTTTTTTTGATCAATTGAATTCTAGCCTATGTTACTCAGGGATAGTGTAGCTTTTTATGTATAAAAACAAAAATCAATTGGTTCAGTAGTTCCAGAGATTACCCCCTACATACTGCCACGCGCAAACCTCTCTTTTTCGGGATCGCAGGGTTTTCGCCCCACGTTCGGGAGCCACTTGCCACGCGCAAACCTCCCTACCCTCTTAATTTATTCAATAAACACAACCTTTTGTTGTTAACTTTAACACTTTCCCTCATCAAATAACACCCAAGTGTTTTCAGGCCTTATTTGACGTTGTTCCGTTGTACTACCTACCCCGTTAGAACAATTTGAGAGGTTTGGCGAGGGCAAGAAAAGGAAAACTTTTTGTTTCCTATTCTTAAGTTTTTTAAATTTAAATTAGTTAGACCTTTTTTGTCTTTTGTGTAGTACACTAGCTCAATTCTAGACTCTTTTTCGGGATCGTTCCCTTTGGAGTTAAATTTGTAGTGATCCGTGAATAACTCACCTGCTGACTTAATTACACTAGAGCACTGAATGGTTTTAGGATTAATTTGATTGGATTTGTAAATTATATATTCAAAAATTTTCTACTGAAAACTCAAAAACGATTTATTAATTAACATAAATCCATTAGCTTTGAAACAACAAATTATTATTTTCAAAAACACAATGAAATTTATTTTATTAATCTTTAACTTATAATTACATATATTGAAAAGTAGCAAAGTGATTAATTAATTTATTAATTAAAATTTGTATATTAATGATTATATTATTTACATACGACGATTTGCCATTGTGAGTAATGAAATTTACTAAACGAGTTTACTTTATTCAATTTCCCCAGAATTTACTTGAATTTATTTATTTAATTTAATTTATTTATTATTTTGTAAAAAAGGGATTTATTTAAAATTATAAGTAACAATGATCGTTTGCCACTTACAGAACACAAGAAGTTCGACGCGTAATTCCTTCTATCGATTTCCAGCGATTTAAAGTTGTTCTCCTTGGTCCCCAGAATGGTTTCTTCGGCTTACAGTTGTCTTCTCCTGGACTTAATTAAAGTTGTCCTCTCCCAGTTGATTGTAGTATCTTTTGGCAAGATAGGCCGTTTATATGGATATTCTTCTCCCGAAATTATCACGACCCGACTTAGCTTTAGGCCGGAGCTAGAAACGTAACGCACCCCGAGAACTGATCGCCCTTTGACTTTCTCTAAGTACCCTCGGAGCTTGGTCAGATGTCTTCTCGTCGGCGTTCCGTGCTAAACTGATGTTAAAGGGGATGCAGGCTTCTATCGTCGACTTTTTACTTGTCAAACCAGCATCTTCCTCTATGTAACAAGAAATCCTGGTTTCTTGCTTTAGAAATATATTTTTTGGTCTTAATATATTTCCTGATTTATTTGATGAATTTTAGTGCCTTTATTTCCCATCGATTAGGCCTAATTTAATTATTATCTTCATTTATTGAATTACAATGTTTTGCTCTTCGTAGTGGATCCGGTGACGTCACTTCCCCTCGCAGCCTGGGCCTTGTGTGCCTGTATGAACTTGTCGATTGACAATTTTTGCATTGATTTCACCCAAACTCTATAACTTCTTTTTGCGTGGTCGGATTTTGATTTTGTTGACTTCTATGGATTGGTTGACGTTTTCTGGTTTCCCTGGAATTCGAATGGTGTTTCTACTCCTCTTCATTCTTGAGTTATAGACTTCGTTAATTTTGCTTGAATTTTGAAATTTATTTCCTGTAAATTTGAAATTTTCCATTTTTTCTTGCTTGTATCCTCTTCGGTTGGTCTTGAAACGCGTAAATCTGGTGTTGGTTTTTTGATAGCTTGTTTGGTTGTCTAGTTATTCAGCTTGATGTTACTCTAATTGGCTTCGTTTGGTTTTCGGCGTCTCATTCCCCCCCTTTAAAGCTCTTTTCATATCTCACATGGCATTACAATTTGTTACACATATATATACCCTATTTTATCAATATTTCCCTTTAATTAATCTCCCTTGTATTTATTATGAATTAATAAAACATTTTTATTAATTTATTTTATTTTTACAAAACTATTTATTTATTTATTTTGAACTTCGGCTTGATTATGCCCTATTATTGACTCTATTAAATGCTATTTTTTATGATTTAATTACATTTGAACTTTATGAGTTATTAGCCTTTTTATGCCCAAGAATGACTTTACACTTTATTTTTTAGCTATAAAACTTTATAACTTTATATTTTTTATTACTTTATTTTCTTAACCCTTTTTAACTCTACAAATGACTGTACTTTGTTTTTGGATTTTATTCAAATTCTGCAAAATCGATTTGTTTACGCTTACGTTTTTGTCTATAACTTTTTAACAAATTATCATAACAAATTTATTTTTATTACTCCTTACTTATTTAACTCTCCTTTCAACATAAATCTAATAATAACAACTTTTTTTATAAAATTACAAACCCCTATCTTTCAATGCTAATTCATTTCTACCAAATTTAGACAAGACTGGACAAGTCAATTCCTGTCAGGTCCTGCAAGGTTTTGGCTTGGTCTTGTCGCTAATGCATACGTCATCGTCTGCACTTATTTAACTAACACAATTTCAAAAATTATTACTAAATACTATTTTCACATTGGAAACTACTTTTTTATCTTAATTTTGGGCTTTTCTGACACCCTTTGGCTTTAATCCTTTGTTATCTTGACTTTGAATTTATTTTAATTAATGTAATTAATTAACCCCAATTGGATCGGTCGATTGGCCGTTCCAATTAAAACAAATTTTACCTCTTTATAATACTAGCTGACCCGTGCGAAGCATTCGCATTCTAACTTACCAACAGTGTTTTATTAATTTAAATCCATGTTAAAGAGACATAATTTTGTTATTGTTATTATACATTTTTAAACAACTTACCAACTTGCACAAGGTAAACAACAACAAATATTTGTATACACAATTCTGTTTATAACCACGTTTACAATTAATTAATAAAAATAGCAATGTAGTGGCGTAACGGCAGTTCTTCAGCTGGGTATTGTTATCATCAGTGTTGCCAACGCCAAAATTTCCCTACAACTTACTTGATCTTACATTACTGTTACTTTCAGATTCTTTTTTTCGTATACTTGTATTTTGTATATTTTTTCGGTGTAGCGGTTAAGAAAAGCTTTAAAATGATGCCTCATTCATGTGATTTGATGATGTATTAAGGAAGTTATGGAGTACCGACAAAAAATGGCCTTGAGAAATAATATATGTGATGATTAGTATAGATAGTGTGTGTTGTTTTTACTTCAACAGATGGCTTTGTTCACAAAAACCCACCTTAAAAGTTAGAAATACAAAATAATTGTTCTAAGTTTGAAATCCGCTGATAATGGAAATGTTACAGGAAACAGCTAACTAATGTTATTATTATAGTCAATAATCATATGTAATAGAGCTTAAATTTTTGTCAAATATTGAGTATATTTATTGTTGTTTTTATGTTCAATAGATGATGCAGTTTTTTTAAAAAGTATATAAATCACGCTTGTATTTAAATGAAAGTTTGAGTTAAAATGTCAACGCATTTGGTAAAGAACTTCGGAGATAATGGATCTTGAACAAACGCACATTTACATTTTTATTTGAACAGATTACGTTAAATGTTTCGTAAACACATGATTTCTTCATTTGCAATGCTTCTAATAATTAAATGAAAGCATTTCGAATACATTCATGGCTGTATGAACTCATTCCCTGCACGGGAAAATATTTAAAAAAATATACATGCCAACAAATACGTTGATTCCATTTCTATCAAATTTAATTATCCCTTATCTTTATCAACCCCCAACGCAAACAGAGGGATGTTAAAAGGTAAACGTGTGTATCTGTGTGTCTGTGACATCGTAGCTCAGAAAAGAAGGAACCGATTTTAATTTTTTTTTTTTTTTTTTATTTTTTTGAAAAGTGACTTGTTTGAGTGAAAGTATTCTTACGTTATGATTCAAGAAAATCAGTTCAGCCGTTCGTGGGTTTTAAAATTTTTTAATTTATCTTTTATTTCTTTGTAAAATTATTCTACCGTATATTAAATTGTTGAATCGTTTACTTCTAAGAATTTTTATATCTTTACTAAATATTTATAATTTATTCCATCAAGCTTCCTCTTTGACTGGTAGCACTCTTCTCCTTTTAGCGTCAAAGTGCGAATTGGGAGTTTGCATAGAAATAAATTCTAATTAATCATGTGAGAGCAAGTTTAATTCCGTTACTTTGCAAACACTATTAGTCGAACTTCGACTACAGGAAATGCTAGTGCTTTTAAAAACAGCACATTTTAATATTAGTTTATTAATAAACATATTGAACTTATAGGTTTTTAAATGTTTTAGTCACACACTAATATTATAAAGAGGTAAAATTTGTTTGTTTGTTTGTATGTAGGGGGAGGGGGGGTAATCTCTGAAACTACTGAATTGATTGAAAACATAGTTTTACTAATAAAAAGCTACACTATCCCTGCGTACAGGCTATAATTCGAACAAAGCTTTTTTTATTTCAATATTTGTAAATTTAGTCGGAAAAAATCTTAGGTTAGGCCTAGACTGATGAATCATCACATGTAATTACATTTATTACCATAGCAACCAACTGAATAAAATAACAGATAAAACAGTTGATTTCAAAACATTAAAGCAATTATTAAAAATGTCTAACTTTTAGGTTAGGTTTTTATTAAGTGTAGACCCGCGCCTTGCTGGTTCTTTTAATCTTTATTATAACTGCTGTTATAAAATGTACGAATAAATCGGACTTGAACATTTAACATTATTTACCATGGTCAATCTTATCTTTGCTGAATAATATTATAAAAAGTTAAAATTTGTTTGTTTATTTGTTTGTATGTAGGGGGTAATCTCTGGAACTACTGAACCGATTGAAAAAATAGTTTTACTAATAAAAAGCTACAGTATCCTTGAGTAATATAGGCTAGAATAAATTTTGATTTAAGAGTTGAAACTCCTAAAACAATAAACATTAATTGTTATACTTTCCTTAAAGCTAGAGAGCTGAAATGTTGTACATTTATTTCTTTAAGATACATAGAAACAGTAAACTAGATTTGCATTTAGTCTCTTGCTGCTAAGGGATAAAAATGTTGTAAAAATGTTGATTGTTATACTTTCATTAAAGCTAGAGAATAAACCCTTAATAAATTAAGGAATTTAAAAAAAGAAACCACTATTTTACATACTAATTAAAATAAATAAGACAATTCGAACTTATTAGTAGGAATATATATATAAAATAACCTGTTTGCATTTGCTTCGACGCGTGTCACCGCGGAGGTTGGCGAGCGAAGCGAGCAGGGGGCGGAGCCCTCTAGTAAAATATAAAATAAAAATAAAATAGATTGTTTGTCCACATGAACCATCCGACTCCCCTTAAGTTACTAGACACACTTTGTTTAACATTCAATAGTACAATGTGCTTAGGTTGCAGAACTACCCTGTTTCCTAAAAACATTCGTGTGTCAGTCCTGTTCTTGTCATAACCGTAGAATAGGAAATCGTTTGTTTACAAAAATTTAAAATAATAATGATAATGGTTGGTTATTATATAAATTTATTCAATCGTAATAAATTCAATAACTGCGTAATTTGTTTCGTTAACAATTTACGATTTAACAAGTATACAAGCTTCGTATATCACTTTAAAACACATGGATATTGGAACCGGTAAATTAAACTCATAACTATTATAATAAACAACTTTATAACGTACAAACATCATTAGAAGTTACTTAATGTACCGAATAGTGAAACAAACAAATACACACAGCACAGCCGTAATAACGTGTAACAAAAACATATACTGTTATCTCTTATGCATTCCGACCTTTGGGTTAATTCGGAATTCTGTTCTCACTTTGCAGAGCTAATTAGTTCACCCTTTGTCTATTGCCAGGCAACCATATCCGGCTTCCTTTCTAATTTAATGACTACTTAAATTATCCGTGCACATTTCTAACCACTATTGTTAGAATGTGAAATCTATCCCGGCAACAATTTCATTTGGTCGATAGTCTGTGGCAGATTTATTATTGTACAAATAATCTTTTAAAATACGTTTGTTAGTAAACGTTAGAAAGTAGTTATATTGGAGTTAATATGCATATGATATTACATTTACAATTTACTCTATTTTGCTTATATTTTTCTTGTAACACGCGCTTAAATAGATTGGTAAATAAGGTTACAATCTTAGAAAACCCATTTATTTGCTACTTGTTGAAAATAAATGTTCTTACTTTTATTATAACTGAGTAAAAGCAGGAGAAGTGGAAGTTAGAGTCGTCCAGAAAGAGTTCTGTACTTCTAGACGTCCCAAAAATTTACAAAAGCTATAATATTGTTAGCAACGCATAAACACGGCATTAACCATTATAATATTTGCTTGAATACATTTTACATACGTAGTGGAGACTACTGACAAGGAGGTAGCTGCCTTTCATATTTTTCACCACCTGTTCATTAAAGTCAAAAATAAAAAGTTCCGTAGACCTACATAAAAGTTCAAAATATAAAAGTTCCATATAAAAACGATCACTATACAAAAAATCTTTGTTCAATAAAAGTTCAATATGTAAAAAATTCCTATATAAAAGTTTTCTTTATAAAAGTTCCCTATATAAAAGTTTCTATATAAAAGTTCCCTATATAAATATTCAATATACAAAATGCTGTAAATTAAAGTTTCCTATATAAAAAACTCCTATATGCAAGTGCCCTATACGAAAGTTATCTAAATAAAATTGCCTAAAATAAAATATCCCCACTTAAAAGTTCCTTATTCACACGTTACCTATATAGAAAATTATTATACAATAAATCGATAAATAAAAGTTCCCAACATTAAAGTTTCCTACATAAAATATCCCTATAAAAAAGTTAGCTAAATAAAATTTTCCCTATATAAAAGTTTCCTATATTAAATATCCCTATATTATACAAGTTCCTATAATTACAAGTTCCCTTGTAATTGTTAATTTTTCTTGTCTCATCTTGTCTGTTCTTCTTTTTTCTCGTCTCATCTTGTCCATTCTTGCTTTTTCTCGTCTCGTCTTGTCTGTTCTTATTTTTTCTCGTCTTATCTTGTCAGTTCTTCTATATAAATTTAGTTAAATAAAAGTTCCATATATAAAAGAACTGTATATTCCTTATATGCATGTTCCCTATATAAAAGTTTCTTAAATAAAAGTGCCTTATATAAAAGTTCACTATACAAAAGTTAGCTACATAAAATTTTCCTGTACAAAAGTAAGCTACATACAAGTTTCCTGTACAAAAGTTAAATAAAAGTGTCATACATAATTGTTCCCCACATACAATTTTCTGTATAAACGTTCCCTATATTAAGTTGCATGTATAAAATTTACCTACATAAAACTTCCTGTATAAAAGTTTCCCATATAGTTAGCTAAATAAAAGTTCCCTATACACAATTCAATAAAAGTGCCCCATATAACGGTTGCCTATATACTATTTCATAAATAAAAGTTCCCTATATTAAACTGCCTGAATACAATTTCCCTACATAAACCTTCCTGTTTAAACGTTTCCTATGCAGTTAGCTAAATAAAAGTTCCCTATATAAAAGCTCCCTATTGAGATGATTAATTAATAATTCATAGGTCGGTACAAACAGTTCGTTTCGGAAAAACACATCCAGGAAAAATCAGTGACGGGATAGTTTTTGCTTAGTTGGTTTCGTGCACGAGTGTACGTGTTTATACCGTATGTTTGTATGGTGTATGCACAAGAGGTTTGTTTAGAGTGCGGCTCAGTTAGTTGTGTCTAGTCAACAAAGGCTAGTACAGACTTATTTTCATCATAGAACTTTAATGTGTTTCCTAACAGTTGATGCCCTTCTGGTTAGAGCTTACCAGGTCGTGTAGAAATTACAATACAGAAATGTTTTGGTTTACTATGAGAAAATAGTTATTTAGAATGTTTTAGTTATCCTACTACCGTCTTTGGAATATAGTTCAAGATAAGCGAAATTTAAAATCGAATTAGGAAAATAGAAATATGTTTAAAATATTTTAATTATCTTACGAACCGTCTTTCGAATTCAGTTCAAGATAAAAGGAAGTTTAAAGTTGGTTTATAAGAAAAAAATTATTTTTATTATTTCTATAGTTTAAATCCATTTTGGAAAAGCACCTGAAAATATACAGGTTGTGCCTTATAATAGTTACAAATAATAAAATCCGAATACAAATTTATACAAAATCATCCAATCATAGACAAGCAGCAGCAAATTATAAAAAACACTAATATTGTAAGTGTTTTTGTAATAGGAATAATTATATTCGGTAAAGAACCGCGGCCCTGAGCCTAGAAAATACAAGTAAATAGTCAAAATACAGAGTGAGCTCTGGTCTTGCTACTTACCTCTTCTGGACAGTGCCATTGTTAACACGGCCAGTGTTTTTGGAGGCCATAAGCGGCCCCGTCGGTAGACGGATAGCGTGTCGCCTGTCCGGACGTCAGGCGTACATGGGCAAGCTGTTTCCACTATCAGTTATCTGGTGGATGGGAAACGAGGCCGTCAACGCATTACTGGATTTAATCGATTATTTTTCCTGAGATATATCATTGTTACGGTAAACTACATGCCAAGTTTGAACTCAATCAGTCGTACGGTTCTCTAGACATGAATTATTTTGTACGAAACGTTTCCGAGCATATGTTTATATCATCGACCACATAAGACCAATAGATGGAGCATAGCTAGTCGGCCGGTGAAGCCGAGCTGTCCGCCTGACGCAGACAAGATGGCGGCGGATAGGCATGACTCATCCTAGACGCGAGCGTCAACGCCAGTAGTTCTAGCCTTTGCTATTGTCATTCGCACAGGGAACCTGCCTCAAATAAACTTTTAAAACATATTTTTTCATTGCCTTTATGTCCTATACTTTTTCAATATAACATTTATATACGACAATTTCAGGTAATGTAAGAAAAGATTTTATTTTCAAAGTATTTTCGGATCTCTACCCACTTAATTTTAATATTATGTCAATAGATACTAAACAATTTGTATTAAATAATGCCAGGCTTAATTAATGCTTTTCAGTACAATCAATATTTCTAGTCCACTAATTAAAAATTTATGACAATATCTAAAATAAAAAAAATTAATTGAGACGCTATAAAATATTAAACGGTATTTCAGGAATGAAACCTTTCCCGTTAAAGTATCAGACATTAACAAAAACTAAACTTTGTTTATTGATATAGTATTAGTATACTAGTTATCACAAAAATGTCATTACAGTAGTTGTTAATACAAATATGCATGCAGTATCTACAACGAATTTGCCATACCAACACTTGCAGGTCGATGGGCGGAACGCTCTTTCCGCCGCGGCAAAACTTTTTAACTTTAACTGAGTTATCTACGAAACTAAAGGAGCAAATTAAAAAAAATAGGATTAGTAAAATTCAGTTCTAAGGCTACAATTTCCGCCGTTTTTAACGTACCTGACAAAAAAAAAAATAAAAAAAGTAGTAGCCATCGAACTTTTTTATGTCATGATTAAAAATGTATATAAAAAGTTAAAGTTATTTTTGTGTTAAAAAGGCTAAAGTAGTGTTATTTGATTTTTAATTCCTTTCATTAGCACCCACAACTTGTCAACTTTACACTTGCGAAGTTTCAACATTTTAACTTTACTCTAAGTATGTTAAATCACAGGTTGAGTGAAACGAGAGTATTGGCATAATTCAAAGTTGAGAGCGCCGTTTATGTCTTTCTGACCCAGACAAGATGGCCGACCTGTCTTCACCCTCTAGAGTGTTAGCTTTATAGGCATGCTCCGTCTATTGGTCTAATGTGGTCGATGGTTTATATGAACTTTTTTCTTCCTTTTTGTATGGGGAATCATGTTCCAGTCCTGAAAGGTTTTTTTTACACCCTGTACATTACATTACGTATATTATTGTTTTACACTTTAAATAATATGGAGTAGATTTCAGTAATGGATACAATATCAATATTCAGTAAACATAATTATATCGGGAAACTACACATTAATAAATAAATTAATATATTAGAGGGAATTTGAGATTTGATACATAAAAAAACAAGAGGGAAATCAAATATATCGGTGGATGTAGGTCATTTAATAACATTCCAGCGTTTAGTTTGCTGTATTTATAGGAAAATAACATTTAAATTAAAATCATAATTATTAAAACCTGCTACACTCACTGTATTTAAACAACCGGCGTAATCTTTGTTTTTCCCAGTCAATTGCTAACAGCACAACAAACCACAAACAAAATCAACAGAAATATTTTGCGAGCTCACAATGATTGTCAGACTCTGAGTTTGTCAGCGTATTGCAACGTAGACAACGTTTGGCTGCCTTCGTCCACTGGAAGGCAATTTAGTTTCTGTAGAAGCGAAATGTTGTTAGTCGATCTGTGTGGTTTTACTATTGAAGTGTACACTTCTATATGCGTACCGCGTCCAAAACATTTTGCTGGGAGGAGAATCGGATTTTACCATCACGCTCTACTATACAGGGTGATTCACGAAGTTATCCCCACACTTATACAGCTCATTCTACTAGTAAAAATAATGAAAAAGTGCATATAAACATAGGTCCGAAAACGCTTCGTTTCCCAGATATCCGCCATTTTGTTATTTGTGCAAAATAATTCATATATAGAGAACGGTTTGACTGATTGAGCTCAATCTTGGCACGATGCTTAAACTAACAATGATATATCTTAAGAAAAATAATCGATACTATCGAAACTTTTGTTTTAAAATGGCGGCTGTTTGAAAATTTCAAACCTAAATAACTCAAAAACCGTACATTTTAACGAAAAGTGTCAAGATACCTTTTTTGTAGCCCTTTTGATTCCCTATCGGGTGATGTAACTGTCAAAACAATCGGATGAAGGATAACAGTTGAGTTAAAGGTAATGACAGCAAATGTACATACAATATTGCTGTGTTTTCTGTGTTGGTATAGTATGCCGGGTTGAACAAACCAATTATTACACATAACTTAACTATTATCCTTCATCCGATTGTTTCGACAGTTACACCATCCGATAGGGAATCAAAAGGGCTACAAAAAAGGTATCTTGACATTTTTTGTTAAAATGTATGGTTTTTGAGTTATTTAGGTTTGAAATTTTCAAACAGCCGCCATTTTGAAACGAAAGATTCGATAGTATCGATTATTTTTCTTAAGATATATCATTGTTAGGTTAAGCTTCATGCCAAGTTTGAACTCAATCAGTCAAACCGTTCTCTAGATATGAATTATTTTGCATAAAAAACAAAATGGCGGATATCTGGGAAACGAAGCTTTTTCGGACCTATGTTTATATGAACTTTTTCAATATTTTTACTAGTAGAATGAGCTGTATAAGTGTGGGGATAACTTCGTGAATCACCCTGTATAATATATTACAGTACATGGATTGTATAGTAGAGTACATACAGGGTGTCCTCGAACTCTCTGGACCCCTTTTGTGGATATGTTCCTGGGATCCAAACAAACATATTTCGCAAAATAAACATGGGTCTACTTAGCTTATTTTTTCGTCTGTCTGTATGTGTTTTTTTACAAAATACCTAATATTTTTGGAAGTAGAAGAGATATTGAGCTCAAACTTTGTATATCTATTTGTTCTCTAACTTTTTATTACTGTACCAAATATTAGAACATTATTTTAAATATTTTCAAAATGATGGCCTTTTAAAAATTTTAATGTCAAATATCTCAAAAACCGATACCTTTACAAAAAAATTACAAGAGACAAAAAAGTTTACTTTTTTAATGAAAAACACAATGGTTTTTTTATTTTTTCTGTAGTTCATAGGGTAACAGAGATGTTGACAAAAAAAGGAAAAATATATTTCTTGGTAGTTGTCAACAATAACCAGAATTACTCTAGAAACAAAATATTTTAAAGTTATTATGAGCTAAAATAATAAGTTATTTGCATAATGTCCCGAGCACTTTCAGAGCTGATTCCATTATCAAAAAATTATGAAAAAGTTCATATAGGCCTATTCATAGATCCGGGAATGCTTCGTTAGAGAGTTACAGCTGGCGAAAGATTTCACCCGTGTTTCAGATTACTCACAGAAACGAATCATTATTAAAATGTGTAGGGCGTTATTTAAGGTGTAAAATTTAATTTAATTACGTAAAATGAGCAGATAAATTTAATAAAATAGGTCCCAGTTCTGTAACTGTAGTAATTGTTGCTATAATTGACCGAAAACAATAAATTTGGACTAAAAAAAAAAACATGTTTTCTATAGGGTTTTAGTACATTAACTTTGTGAAATGGGTATAAACCCACAAACGTATTAAACATATTTTGTAGATATTTTATTTCTAAAGATATTTGTGTAAAATAGGCCAATAAAAAACAAAAATTTAAATTAAAATATCTCAGAAAAATAATGTCTTTAAAAATAAATAAATGAATTATTAAATATCCACCTTTTAAATACAAATGTAACAGTAGCTTAATTAAGAAAATCAAATGAGAAATAACAACAATGCGACCATGTTTACAAATAAAAGTATTAGCTGTTTATTAATGGTGAATTATTTAAATCTTTGAATATCAAATTATTTGGTCCAATTATCGCAACAATTACTGCAGTTACAGAACTGGGACCTATTTTATTAAATTTATCTGCTCATTTCTCGTAAATTAAATTTTATTTTACACCTTAATTAACGGCCTACATACGGTATTTCAATAATGATTCGTTTCTGTGAGTAATCTGAAACACGGGTGAAATCTTTCGCCAGCTGTAACTCTCTAACGAAGCATTCCCGGATCTATGAATGAACTTTTTCATTATTTTTTGCTAGTGGAATCAGCTCTGAAAGTGCTCGGGACATTATGCAAATAACTTATTATTTTAGCTCATAATAACTTTAAAATATTTTGTTTCTAGAGTAATTCTGGTTATTGTTGACAACTACAAAGAAATATTTTTTTTGTTAAAATCTCTGTTACCCTTTAAGCTACAGAAAAAATAAAAAAAACCATTGTGTTTGTTATTAAAAAAGTAAACTTTTTTGTCTCTTGTAATGTTTTTGTAAAGTTAGCGGTTTTTGAGATATTTGACATTAAACATTTTAAAAGGCCGCCAATTTGAAAATATTTAAAATAATGTTCTAATTTTTGGTACAGTAATAAAAGTTTATGGAAAAAATAGATATACAAAGTTTGAGCTCAATATCGCTTCTACTTCCAAAAATATTAGGTATTTTGTTAAAAACACATACAGACAGACAGACGAAAAAATAAGCTAAGTAGACCCATGTTTATATTGTGAAATATGTTTGTTTAGATCCCAGGAACATATCCACAAAAGGGGTCCAGAGAGTTCGAGGACACCCTGTATAGTACAATATAGTACACGTATGTATATAGAAGAGTATATAATTTAACTGGTAATACCTCTGAAATAGACATTGAGCTTCGTCATTTCGTAAGTTGTTTTAAAATAGTTTACTTGGTATGGACAATGCGCTTCCTCATTCTCTAAGTTGTGTTTAAATAGTTTACTTGGTAATACCTCTGAAATGAACATTGTGCTTCCTCATTTCGTAAGTTGTGTTAAAATAGTTTATGTGTTAGTTTTAAAACAATCAAATTTCAGATTAAACCAATACGACCAACGAATTATATTCATTACAGTTTTCACTTCTGTTGGCAGTCCCGCGACAGCTTTTTTTATTGCACTATCGCGTATGCATTATACTTAATGTACTTTTGATGGTAGTTTTACGCCCACAGAATGTCGTTTTTTACAATGGGGATGATTCACAATAAGTCTATACTTCGTTCCTTATTGATCTGTTCCCCACGCTGTTTTCATCTATGCTCTAGATAACTAATCGATACTTTTACATTAAACTCTCGTCTTTTTTTACAAACAAAGAAAATTCTTTACGGATTGGCTGCATGCTAATTTAATCAAATTGAAGTGGTTACGGATTGGTAAAATTGTAATCTCTCTCGAAACGAATGATCGAACCGATTAAGAAAAAGCTCTAGTATTGGAAGATTTTACTTTCTCACTATACTATAGTATAGAGGAAGTATAGTGATCGCAAACAAAAATCGATGTGAAGATTTTTGTGGAAATATCCGTTTTGTTACCCCCTTGAGTCTTAAAAAGTGGTTTTTACAAAATGTCTGTCTGTATGCCTATATTTAAACAAAGCTAGAGAGAAAACTATTAGATTGATTTCGAACAAATTTGCACCAAACATGTGAATTAGGCCTCTATAGATGCACGATAAAAGGCTTTAAAAATTTTTGAAAAACAACCCCTTTTTGACAAAAAAATCTGTTATTATTTCCTTATAAAATAACGGCTCTAACGAATTTGATAAAATTTGGCTTATTTGTAGCCTACCATATGCAAAAAAACGCATCTTTCTTAAAGTAATCTATTAACTAATAATAATATTAATAACTGATTTTGGGCTTTTTTTGGCCAAAAAGATGGTTGTTTTCCAACATACAAACAGGCCTAATTGACATGTTTGGTGAAAATTTGTTCGAATAGATCGAATAGTGTTCTCTATAAAATAATAATACTATTTATTAGTTACTCTCCTACTAAAATGTATCCAATCTCCTACTTTAATACAATTACGAAATCAATTTAAATCTGTTTAACACGTTCACTGCTACGCAAATTTCGTATTCCCTATGCTAGGAGCTGACCATTTATTTTTTATATTTACAGCCTAAATGAGTGGAAATTAATTAATTTTTTATTTCTGACCCTTTTTACGTAACAATCACTAATATTTTAAAGGGGACGCACATGTGCGTCCTTAGCTTACGGGCTTAAAATTGGCGTGCGAAGCACGCAAAGCACTGTGTATTGAAAACTCTCCCAATACAATAGTTGGCGTGCGAAGCACGCAATGCATTGTGTACTGAAAACAATCATAATACGGAGGTTGGCGTGCAATGCACTGTGCGTCCGCCGCTTCTCATAGTGTTCAGTGTCAAGCTCACATGTGCGTCCTTAGCAGTGAACGTGTTAACAATTTCAATATGTTTGTGAGAAAGTATGCGCGAGTATCTGGTACAGTTTATTTGTCTCATTTATTAGACTGGAAAACAATTTTAGAATTACGAAACTTCAAATGTCTCACACATCTGAAAGGTAAAAAATTAGACCAGTAGTCCTCGTATTCTTCATGTCATTAGAGTTGTTTTTAAAGAATACGACATAATTTCGTACAAATAAATCAATGTACAAATTTCCATTTCGTACAAAATCAACAATGTTTTGAAATATACATTTTCATATTTAACTATGAATGTACCGTCGGTGAATTTGACCTAATTCCTTTCCCCAATGCGGTTTAATAGAATAACAATGTCAGGCTGACCTCTACTACCGTATGAGTAATTCATTATGTTTTTTCCTAAAGTACAGCCATTCCGCAATTCGACTTTTTCCAGAAATGTATTTTGATAAATCGGTTTCTAGAGTGTTATAAATAACATTGTTTTGTTAGTAATATGAGTCAAAAATGAGCTATGACAATGTGCACATTACATGAGACGAGTTTTCTAAAGTTCAATTAAGAAGGTACTGTAACCTGTGACATAACTTTTATCGAAATACAAAAAGTACCGAAATTCTTTTTAAATTATTGTGTATATTGATTTTAATTTTTAAACTGCCTCCATTGTTACATTGTAGAAATTGTTCTCTATTATGAATCCCTTTAGAACAATGTCTATTTAAAAACAAGAAAACATTCGTGAAGTTAAACCGTTTTAATTTAAATATAGTCGTGACAGAACCAATCAGTTGTGTTGAAGTGCACTATCAACTCCTGTAAAAGCGAGTGTCCGAACGTGAGTAACAATATAACAGCTGATTTCACTCATCATCTGTAATTCTTAAACAAACCCTGTGTAGCTTATAGTTTGTTGTTATGTTTACAATTTCAGTTGATTTTTTTAAAATATGAGTTATAGACCTAATGTATGCTATAATATACGCTATAATATTTGCTTTGAGGTTATAAACTGTATATAAATACAATATTTTATCATCAATATATTTGTTTATACAAATTTAAAGAAGAGATTCGTTTAACTTCGAAAACATTCGTACATCTTCGTATAACATAGAAACACATTCGATTATTAATTGTTTCATTATAATATTAATAACTTCTAAACCATTTTATCTATCAATATGAAATAAAAAGCAATTAAAAGATAATATTTTTATCTTTATTTAAATACTAGAGGAGACCCCTGCATGCTCCTCACGCCAAACCCCAATGGAACCTTCTAAAACCATATGTTATGTTGTATTTAGAATAAAGGGGTAGGATTATAATGACCTTAAAAATAAGATGGTAAATAATGTTAAATGTTCAAATTAAATTACTTCTTATATTTTATAACAGCAGTTATAATAATGGTTCAAAGAACCAGCAAGGTCTACACTTAGGACCTAAACTAAAAGCTAGAAATACAAAAATAAATGTTTTAAATTTTGAAATCAGCTGTTAATGGAAATATTAGAGCAAACAGCTATTTTTTTTTTATTATCTGTTACTTTATTCAATTGGTTGCTATGGTAATAAATGTAAATACATGTAGGCTTATTGTTTTATCATTCTAGGTCCAACCTAAGCATTTTTTCCTAATAAACTTACAAATATTGAAATAAAAAAGGTTTTTATCGAAATGAATTCTAGCCTATGTTACTCAGGGATAGTGTAGCTTTTTATTAGTAAAACTATTTTTCAATCGGTTCAGTAGTGTCAGAGATTACCCCCTACATACAAACAAACAAACAAACAAACAAACAAAAAAACAAACTTTACCTCTTTATAATATTAGTATTCTTTGGCCATTCGTATATTCGTATACTTTCCTATAATTTTGGAAAAAGAAATTTCACAGCCAGGGATCGAACCAGGGATTCTAGCGTGGAAGTCGAGTGCGTTAACCACTCACCCACCGAGACTCTTGAGGTATCTCTTGTAGACAAAAAGTATAAAAAGGCACTTTCCGGATTTTACTCCTAACGCGTGACGCTGTTTCTCGACCGACACCCCAACCCGATTACAACGGGCGCAAAGAAGTATAACTTCAAAAAATAATTTTGATTAACAAATAGGCCTACAGTTTTATAATCCCTATAGTTGTACACATTTACCGAGTTAAAAATTCAAGTCAGCATAGTTAGGTAGGCCTAGATAAAGTCTGTTGTTCTTAAATGGTATTTTTTTACATGAAGTATTTTTGATGTGTATCTAAATTAATCTGCCTATGGTTTTTCACGAGAGGTAACTAGTTATTCTTATAATATCAACACAAAGATTCAAGTAAATGCAGTAAACATAACCTTAAAACGGTCACATAGTTGTTGAAGTATTACAGCCGATGTGCGAAATCAGCTGTTATATTTTGAGATTTAGACCTTGCGCAGGCGCTGTTTGGTAACCAAAATTTAACTTAAAAGTTGCAACATAACCTTAAAAGGTTCACATGATTGTTGACGTGTTACAGCTGATGTATGAAAACAGCAGTTATATTTTAACGAATCCAACCTTGCGCATGCGCTATACTATTTTTTCACTGTGGAGCGTATCAAAGCGAGTTACTAAAAACAATGTAGAACATAAATGGTTAAATCAGTTCAGGAGTTAAAAAAAAAAAAAATGCCTGCGGATAAGGTAGGTTGAAAGAATAATATGTAGCACTTAAAACAGTAAACCTATTCAAAGGACACCATAATTTCGATCCAACGTCTTTCCTGTGTCGAACTATTTTACACATGTACTTTGACCTTGATTTTCACAAAATGTATTTTCAAACAAATAAATAAATTGAAGAAATATTACAACAATAAAGAACCAATAAATTTATTCTGTTTACAAGTCAACTTATATTTTACTGAAATAAATTGTGAAGTAATTTAGCCCAGCAATAATTTTCACTTGGCCTATCTCAATCTTGGTTTTAACCCAGATTCTTTGCAGTATGTAAAGAACCATTTTATCTGAAAAAACACGGACGTGTTTACAGCAAAGAATGCAAACAAGAACTGTGCACGCAACATTTCAACATTCGAAGTATCGAGAAGAATGCATTCTGAAGAGTGAGGAGTTTTATTTAAGGAATTGTGTAAACTAAAGTCATTACTGTTTTGTTTCCTTTTTAAAAAAATATTTATATTTTGTTAAATGTAATTGCACATAAAATAATATTTTTTTTTTTATTGGTGCAGTCTCACTTTCATAATAAACGGTACCAGGAACTGGCACATACTTTCTCACAAACATATTTAAATTATTAAACATATTCACTGTGACTTGTAGGGTAGGGTAGAAGAGGTGATTTTTTATTAAAGCAGAAGATAAACTAATAAATATTATTATTATTATTATCTAGAGAGAAAACTATTCAATCGATTTCGAACAAATTTTCACCAAACACGTCAATTAGGCCTGTATAGATGCACAAAAAAATGTTTTGAAATTTTTTGAAAAACAACCCCCTTTATGGCAAAAAAACTCCCAAAAATCTGTTATTATTATTATTAGCTAAACGAGAATTTTTAGAAAGATGCGGTTTATTGCATATGGTAGGGGACATTAAAGGCTACAAATAAACCAAATTTTATCAAAATCGTTAGAATCGTTTCTTTATAAAAAAAATAATAATAGATTTTTTGGGTTTTTTTGCCTAAAAGGGGGTTGTTTTTCAAAATTTTTCAAAACAGTTTTTCGTGCATCTATACAGGCCTCCTTTACATGTCTGGTGCAAATTTGAATGAAATCGATCGAATAGTTTTCGCTCTAGCTTTCTATACATACAGACATACATTTTTTACATACAGACATACAGACAGACAATTTGTAAAAACCACTTTTTTGGACTCAGGGGGTCCCAAAACGGATATTTCCACAAAAATCTCAACATCAATTTTTTTGCGATCACTAACTATACTTTCTCTGTACTATAGTATAGTGAGAAAGTAAAAGGAAAAAAAACTAATTATTTTTCCCAATGATAATGTTATTATGAACGTAATGTTACAATCAACTCTATAGACCAGTCAGTGAAAAATTTGTATACAGCAAACTGTTTACGATACGACTTGAGAAATAGTTTGTAGATGGAAATACCACCTTCGGAAAGAATTATCTTTATTTTAAATTTATTAAAGCAACAAAAACCGTGAACAATTTCCCTGGTTTTTATTTTTCGATTATATTTTGTAAATGACTGTAAATACCAAAGTTGCAGTAAATTTTTAAACCTTTAAAACAAAGCTTTGTAAGTCTTGATAGATGCGTTTTTAAAAAATATTTAAAAATCACGCAAAATTAATTTTTTGAAAAAAATTTATTTTGTCATTTTAAAAGTTACGGCTTTGGAATATTGTAAAATGACAGTTAATACCGTAGATTAACCACTCTGTCGGATATATCAATTAATTTAGCGTAATAACTGTTTAAACAATTTAGAGCTGTATCTTGCAAAATGCATACACATAAATTGTTACTTCCGATTTAACTTTTACTTCCCAGTCAGAAAAATTGAATACTATTTTGTATTTTAATTATTATGTTATAAATACTTATATATAAATAAAAAACAGAACACAGTTTCTCATAAAAGACTTTTAATAATTCAAACGCGTTTCGATGACCAGGTCATCATCATCAATGATGGTTACAAACCTATACTTAATTTGGTGACATGGACCTTAACTATATATAGGCAGAGTCTTAGTAGGGGGGGTCGTCTTAACAGTAACTTAAAAAATGTTTCTCAGTAACTCAGCATAAATGTTTAAAATATATATTTTAACTCTTACGTCAAGTTTCAATTCGATATATTAAAATTCGGCCGATTTAGAATGAGAAAACGCTTCATATATGAATAAGATGTCCCCTTTTAGTGATTTCCCCTGCTGCAAAATACATACCTGCATTATAGAATTTTTTACAGACAAATCATTGCTCGGACGAAATAAATACATATGCCCTTTTTTGTTGAAAAATACCTCCCCTACAAGGTGATATTTTTATTTTCTTCTATCTTCATCACTGCTCGAAATATTAAGGATAATCGAAAAAAAACAAATTATAATCGATTTTTTTTCGACTTTAGGAAATCGATAGACTGTTAAACTTTTTTTTATGTTAATCTACATACTTTGATGTACTTATAAAAAAAAATCAGCCGTATTGCAAATTACTGGTAGTTGAAACCTATACCGACTGGGCTATAGGGAGTTTGGGATATTCTAATAATAAATAAATGATTGGTAATTGTATTTTTTGCCAAAGGAACTGCAACTAAAAGTATTCCTAGAATTCTAAAACACAAAGTTTATTCAATGATATACAGGGTGGTTATAAAGTCACACCCAACCCCCCTTTAACTTTTGTGTTTGTTAAAATAAACAAATATCCTTTGGGGTAACCCATAGTATCTTTTGAAACAATCGGAAATTATGAGTGTCCCCTAAAATGTTTTAAGTTTTAGAAACAATGTCAAGAGACAAAGTTTTTTTATTTAAAATTGTTTGACCTAAACAATTGCTTCCAAATCGATTTCGTAACTTTTATTTTTTTACAAAATTTTCTAAGATGTAAGAGTCGACTTAAACGTTAGGAAATCGATTTGGAAGCAATTTTTTAGTTCAGGCACTTTGAAATAAACATTTTTTGTCCCTTAATTTTTTTTTCTAAAATCTGTTCCTTTTCGAGATATTAGCCACTTTATGTTGATTTATTTCAACATGTTTAGAGCCGCCATTTTGTTTTGATGATTTTTATTTGCTGTATGTAATTTTCCTAGTCTTTAATATACCTTTAAAATGAGGTATCACATGACCATACTTCCTATTTAAAAATTTGGTTTGCCCCCAAAATCCCCCATTTTTAGGGGACACTAAAAATTTTCGATTGCTTCAAAAGATACTTTGGGTTAAGTTAGTATCGTTCCCCAAAGGATATTTGTGTGTTTTAACAAACACAAAAGTTAAAGGGGGGGAGGGGGAAGTGACTGTATAACCACCCTGTATATTAATTTCAAACATAATATTAAATAGTAGCATAATCTGATAATTAATCATTGTTTTCTTCATTTTTGTTTAAGGACAAACATGTAAATACAATATTTATTTGATAAGTGTCACTCTAAAGAATATAAACACATTTTCTTCACGACTGGCAGCCCGCATTGTAGCGAGTGCCACAGTATACCGACAGTGTAAACATTTGCCTTAATTGTGTTGAGTGGTTTATTATTTTCTGAAGCGTTCAACCCAATATAACAATTTAATTAACCTCGGCACCCAACATAAATAAACAAACCGTGACGCTGGTCCAAACATCATAAACTATTCAGTAAACTCTGTATGACTGACTGGTCAATAAATCTATTATAAACCTGTTAAGAATCGTAAATAAACAAGGAAAATGTTTGTTTTATGTATTGCAGGGTCGCGTTTTTCTACTATTATAGTTTAGAGTTTACGATTCAATGTCCTGCGCAATAAGTGGTAATTTCTGTTGCTGGCAGAAGTTATCCGTCAAAAAACTTTACTTTAGCAGATCTTCTTGTTATTTGCATATGTGAATAATTAGTAGTAAGTAAGAAATAATCTTTTGAAAACCGAAAGATTCTTTTTAAGTTTGAACGAGATTTAAAAATCTAGTTTTAGGAAAGCAAATAGAAAACAAGGTTACATAATCCGAAAACCTTTCTCCTCCCAGAACCCAATTATCAAAATTTAAAATAAACACATAGACAACAACCACCTTCTATCCCAACCTTGAACTTCTGTAGTGAGAAAGTAAAAATCGACCCATTCGGCCGCTACGCTCACATTTTTCACGGATATTTTTTAATCGGTACAAACTATAACACTACAAGACAAACATTGAAAGATTTACAAATAAACAGGAGCAGAATTACTGTAAAAAATCGCTAACTCAACCACTGTGTATTGTGTAAGAATTTAGGTACTTTTTTTTGTATTCCACAGTTTTTTTAACAATCCATTGTACAAAATATTGATCTTTTTGTTAAACTTTATTGTTTGCAAATAAATGGTAAAACATGCCTCGAATAATTTTGTTGAAATAAGTAAGAGTTTCTGAAACGTTCAGCGCTCCTAGCGGTTAAACGGTTTAGTTT
>JAGFPH010002909.1:115797-128560 GCA_018207615.1 Philaenus spumarius | reverse complement strand
CATAATACAACTGCACCATATTAAAACTATTCCATATTAAAACTATACCATAATACAACTAAACCATATTGAAACTGCACCGTATTAAACTTATATCATATTAAAACTATTCCATATTAAAACTATACCATATTAAAACTATATCGTTTTAAAAATATACCGTATTAAAACTATACAGTAATAAAACTATACCGTATTAAAACTATACAGTAATATACCGTATTAAAACTATACAATATTAAACTAATAATATGTTTAATAATTAGATATATTTATATATTTTAATTATTTAGAAACAATTTAAAAAAAATTCTCATAATATAAAATTGTTTATTTAACAAGGTTAATTAGATTATATTTGAGTATAGGACTCATTTAAAACTGGGCTTGTGAAACCCAGTCTCCTATTTTCGTTCGTGCTAGTTAGCAGAATTACGTGCCTCTCCAATATGTAATATCTTTTAAACAAATCTAGACAATTAACATAACTTTTACCAAAATAGTTTTATAGATTTTTCGAATATTGTATTAAACCTTGTATAGTAGGCTATGTTTATTACAATTTATTTAAAAATGTCTTGTTTGTTTCTAATATTTATGGCATTCTCTTTAACCAACGGAAATAGTGGAATCAATAAGTAAATATTCTTTCTAATTGGAACTATTTTAAAATGTTATAAGCAATACATAAATTTTAGTACGTTTAAATTACGTGTTTGTGTTCTGTTTAAATACTTTACTCGATGAGACTCCTGCGTGCTTTACACACCCAGTCCACTTGATGAAGCTAATAAATTTACGATAGTATATAATGTAATAAACACAATACAAAATATTACTGAATTTGTTTTAGTAATTTCTGTTGTAACTCAGTTTATTATACTTCGAGCTAAAGTTGTGAGGCGAACTTTGTATATTTATAGTTAAAGGCAAAGTGAAAACCGAATATATTTTGAAACACCGAAAACAGATAAAATCTTTTCGGTTGTTTATACTATGGAAATCGTAGAAAAGGGAAAGGCATAAAAGTTGGTTTAAGAAGGCAATAGCAGGCCGGCGTTCTTGCCGAGGCGCAATGGAGTAGAAAAACTCATTTCACGGTTGTCGAACTGTGGGTTCAGAATATTTTATTGCCCCAGTGCATATAAACGTGGTCAAGAATTGAATAATGAAATGCATGTATCACCAACTTCCACTTTGTGTGCCTCTCCCTGGTGGACGTTTACAGTTTGATGAAATATTTTATTTATTGTAAGAGTGACGGCGAAATGGGTTCCGGATATATCAATAAAAAACGATGGATAAAAACGGTCGTAAAACATTGTCTTGAATAAAATATATCACGGATCAAATATTGGACTGTTTGTATTTCAAGGATCTTTATTATTTAATTTTGAAAATTAAATACATAAAAAGCGTTATAAAGTGGATATATAGTTGTGCTAACTTTATGTTTATTACTACTGATTAAATTAACCTAATTATAACAGCTACAATTCTGTAGCTGTTGGGTAAAAATACATAAGTCCAAAACACAGTTTTTCAGGAGAGAACTTTGAAGATTAAAAATGTTCCCAAAATATGAACATTTAAGCATACCTGAGCGATATTTAATTATCAATACAAAACTTACTTTATATGAAGAGGTAAATAAAAATATCTAAACCTTTTATTTTATAAGAAAACTAAAGGAAACCACTGCGCCCTCCGCACGCCAACCCCATTACAACCTTCTATACACATAATCATGTTTATAATTACGTTTTCTTTATAATAAAGGTGTACGACTAATAATAACCCCAAAGCTAAGACGGTAAATAATGTTAAATGTTCAAATCAAATTATTTCGTACTTTTTATAACAGCAGTTACAATAAAGGTTAAGAGAACCAGCAAGGCTCAGGTCTACACTTCAAAACCCTAACCTGAAAGTTAGAAATACAAAAATTATTGCTTCAAAGTTTGAAATCAGCTGTTAATAGAAATATTGTAGCAAACAGCTGTTTCATCTGTTATTTTATTCTATCGGTCGCTATGGTAATGAATGTAAATACATGTGTTGGTTCATTACTCTAGGCCTAACTTAAGATTTACAAATATTTAAATAAAAAATGTTTTTATCAAAATGAATTTATAGCCTATGTTGCTCAGAGATAGTGTAGCTTTTTATTAGTAAAACTACAAATAAACCAACAAACAAATTTTACCTGTTTATAATATTAGTATAGATTGACTTGTGTACTTTTGCTCATTCTGAATGGAACAGGTGAAATTACATATTATGTTTACTTTGAGGTATTACACATAACATTTGCGTATTTAGGCCTACAATGTATATTTTTCACTGGAAATGTGTATGCTTTTACGCATATAAAGACGTAAGTTTTACTTATAAGTCAAATCAATAAATACAATTTAATATTCGTAAACATTATTTTTATTGTGAAATGTAATCCATCAGAAACAGTGTTGTTCACCATAAAATAAAACATAATTTATGTTTAAGGAGGGCTGTTTTTATCGTGTTGTATACTTTAAAAGAGTCCTTCCAGTGGTATTTATATTTTATATTTATAATAATTATCTTTAAAGTTAATTTAAATCTGTAGTTATATTTAATAAGGGCTTTAAAGGGATGTTACTTTAAAAAAAAATCTAAATTGTATTGGAAATATATATGTTTGTTGTTTTAGTATTGCTTTTGTGTTAGATGAACTGTGATGAAACGTTTGCAAGCCTTCTTTCAATATTTTTGTGTAATAGTTAACATATGTTCCATAAATATAGATAAATGTTCCATTTTGCCTGAAGGTACAAACTTTACTTAGGTACATATTACACTATCAAATAAACGTCAAATTCTTTGATCAAAGATTTGACATCAAAGAAATTTGACGATTCTTTGACGAAATAATTCGTTCAAGAAAATTTGATAGATCTTTGACATATTGTAAACTTTGACAAAGATTTAAAAAAAAAAGAATAAGAATAAAGTACTAAAGTATTATAATACACATTTTTTAGGTAACCTCCTATCCTCAAAATAATATATGTTTTTTTCTGTTTTCATATTTATTCCTCCTGTTCCTTTCCTTTTATATTTTACTAGGGCAAACCCACGGGTGCTCCGCACGCCTGCACCCCCGTTGGAACCTTCTATATACAAAATCATGTTATGCTTTCTTTATAATAAAGGTTTATTATTAATAATAACCCCAAAGCTAAGATGGTAAATAATGTTAAATGTTCAAATCAAAATATTTCGTATATTTTATAGCAGCAGTTATAATAAAGGTTAAAAGAACAACTAGGGTTCAGGTGTACACTTTAATAAAAACCTAACATAAAATTTAGAAATACAAAGTTTGAAATTAGCTGTTAATGGACATATTAGACCAAACAGCTGTTATCTGTTATTTTATTTAATTGGTTGCTATCAATGTAAATACATGTGTTGATTTATCAGCCTAGACCTAACCTAAGAATTTTTTCCTACTAAATTTACAAATATGAAATAAAACGATGTTTTTATCTAAATGAATTATAGAATATGTTACTCAGGGATAGTGTAGCTTTTTATTAGTAAAACTATTTTTTCAACCAGTTCAGTAGTTCCAGAGATTACCCCCTACACACAAACAAACAAACAAAAAACAAAGTTTACCTCTTTATAATATTAGTATAGATAATACGATGGCAAAATTGACATGGAGTGTTAAAGCTATGAAAACTTTAATTGAACATTATGAAAAAGAATATTGTTTGTGAATCATTCACACGGATACCTACAAAAACCGCGATGTAAGGCAAAAACCTTTAGAACAAATTACAAATTAATAATGTTTTGCAGTCTTTAGTATTGGGGATGGCTGTGTAGCCTAAGTTTATGTTTTTTGTAAAACATTAAAGAGACTTTTATTATGTTTACTTTAACGTAAAAGTGAATTTATAAGTTTTTTTAAGGTTTGTTTTTGTAATCAAAAAACCGTTATTATATGAATTATTATCTTTCAACTGTAATAATAGTCAATAAATAATTGAAAATATTATAACAAACCAAAACATAACCCCAAAATATATCTAATTAATATCCTAGTTGATGAAAGAAATTGGGACGGGTGTAATATGCATTCTTTGACAAATCTTAGTGAAAGATTTCATCAAAGAACTTTGATAAAAGTTTGACCAAATATTTAAAATTTGACGATTAACTTTGACTAAGTTAGGGTAGTAAGAAAATGTTACTATTTTGTTTGGATTGTATTCAAAATTCGTAAGTTTTGGTTTAAAACATTTGAGTACGATTCACTGTAAACACAATACATATAAACTAAAACAAGTTAGCCTGTACCTATACTTTTCCTGTACCTATACAAACAACAAGAAGAAATCCTTATATATAATACGTTAAGCAGTTTTTTGTGAACACCACTCCTCCCTTATTTCTGGACCAAATTTTATGTTTGGGTTGTGAACAAAATCGTCTCATTTCGAAGTTTTGTAATAAGGTTTTATGGATTTGCAAAGGATGTAAATAATGATGTTTATAGTGAATAAAACATATTTTTAGGTTTGGCTTAGACTGATGAAACAACTTCTTGAATGTATTTACATTCCTTACCAAAGCAACCAATTGAATAAAATAACAGATAAAACAGTTCATTCCTATATCCAGCTTTTAGTACAAAATAATATTTTAAGTTAGGCCTATACTGAACCAACACATTGTTTCAACACACACAAACCAATAAAAACTTGCGTTAATGAATTTAGAAATAATAAAAAACTATGTTACATCCTAATTAAAAATAAATAAGACATATAGTAGACCTATTTATTGATAATTCACAGTAATTGATAGTGAGTAACTTTATGGTTAGGTTTTTGATTAAGTGTACATCTGAGCCTTTCTGGTTCTTTTAACCTTTATTGTAACTGTTGTTATAAAATATACGAAATAATTTGATTTGAACATTTAGCATTATTTACCATCTTGGTTTTGAGGTTATTATTAATCCTACACCTTTATTATAAATAAAACATAACATAAGTTTTTAGAAGGTTCCAACCTTACGCTGTAGCCCTTTTTTACGCAGGGGTCTCCTCTAGTGCATCTTGAATTTCTTTTTAAAAAAAACTAAAAGTTATATAAAACTAAGGCTTTTTTTTAAACATATCCATTTACGAATTTTTAAACAAAATCCGATTGAATTACTAAGTTGGAATTTTGCATATTGTTTTACACCATACGGACCAAACCATAAATTATTTAGTTCTCAAATACTTAACACTAGAGAGTGCCTGTTTAAAATTATTGGGTATCAAGAAAATAAAATGGGTATGAACTTTATAAAAATTCCCCATGAGACAAAAAAGTTGTATTTTTTATGACAAAAACCCCGGTTTAAGGATAAACGAATTAATAAAAAATGTCCTGTAGTTGTGTAAAACACATAAGATTAGCCTAAAAACAAATGTTTCGTTTTTTTTTAATATAGTACGCATATTCTTTGATATATGAAAGAAATTTATTTACCGATTAAAAAAAGCCGACTTTCTGTTTTAAAAATTAACTTTTATTGTAAATGTTTTTAAAAAAATATTCAACATAAAACATTTATATACTGTCCTTAATTTTGAATAAGACTTTTGGAAAACAATTTATTAATTTTTTTGGTTCGGGCATTATGCTATGAAACGCTTTATAAAATTTCAACTAAGGTTAACATTTATTTTGAAAATAAAAGTGGTGGCTGCGTGAAAAGCTGCTGACTTTTGGATATCTTAGTTATAATATTGTAACCATATTTTTTTTATAGACTGGGGAATTAATTAGGCACCATCAGGGGACAAGTCTCCCGGCGTGAGGGACTCCAGGTTCATTTGTTTGATGATCACAATTGTCTTTGGCATAGAAACAAAGTATCTATAGAGGGTTCTGAAACACCCTGCATAAGAGAAACGGGCTCCTTACAGAGGAAGTTTTAATCGACGCCTATATGAAAGCTAACTTGAGCAATTCAGTTGGTCACATGCTGTTCCGCCAAGAGTTATGGGCGTAATCATGATTAAATGGATGTATTACAGAGCTGTTAAATTCTGGTTTTACTCTTTCAATTACATCGTTGAACACTCTAGCGAAGTGTCTGTGATGTACACATGTATTGCATTTGAGCAAATTTACACAACTATGTTAACCAAAACACAGTGAGCGACGGTTGTTACTTTTTTGTGTTGAGTAACGTAAAAGAAAAAATAGAACCCTTACAGAATCACTCATTGGTCTGTCTGTCAGAGTAACTGTTCTCCAGAAAAACAAAGGCGAGTTCAATTCGTAACTCGCTAATCTTAGATATTAAAATCAAATTTCAGGAACACTAATGCATTTTCATTTTTGCTACTTCAAAATGAAATACTTTATTATACAGTCGTAGGTATGGGGATAATTTACCTAAATTCATTCTTGGTTAGGCCTAGAATTTTATTGGCAAGATTACTGATCTCTGTTTTAAATGCATTTGGGCCGAATATAAACTCTCTTCTTCGTTCTAATGTGTTCCCCGGTTTCCAAGTGTTGGTGATCTTTACATATTCTTGGAATAATCATATATTGCGTTTAATTGTTTCTTAAAATCCTAAAATGTATATTTATCAAACTCAATCGTTCCTTTATTTCGTTTGCTTTGTGGAGCGAGAAAGATTCAGGACCGGTTAAAAAGATGAGCCGCAGTCTTTTATTTCCAACGTGCTGCATTTCAGTTATTCCGCGCACAAGTTCCGTACCTTAAAATTAATGTGTTCTTCCTCCTTTCCTTGACGGTTCGTCCGCCTTACCGTTACCTTCTTATGAAATCCATCTCATTTCTACCTGTTTTCGGGGCAGAAAGTTTATCCAAGGTGTATTGACATTCTCGCACAAGTGATGATGGAAATTCGTGTCACTTTAAAGACCTTATCGCAGACGACAGAATTGATCAAAATTTGACTTAGTCAAAACTGGATTAGAAATGTATTACAATTTTCAACTACGTGTTGGTTTGTTTGTATATCCTGTAAACGTCGTGCAAATGTTTTCTTATTAGAGAATTTCAATAGGAAAGATGAGCTAATTCAGTGACTCGTATGGTAATACCTAATGTCGGCAGAGATCAAATAGCACCAATAATGTACTCAGAAAAAGTTTTGGGGTTATTTAAAATTTATATATCTAAATATATGCACGTACGTGTTTGTCTTCTAACGTCCGATTGGTATAAATTTGATACAACAAGTTGGTTTTCTAAAGGGCCTTGTAAACGATCAAATTTATTTGTCAAACTTTACGTCAAAGCAAACGATCAAACAAATTTTGTCAAACTTACCTGTAGTTTATCAGTTCTCCCACTAGACTTGATGTGGTTATCGTCATTGCTATAGACTTATCATTGCTATATATACTCGTATTTAATGAGTATGTGTATACGCATTATGAAAAAAAGTTTTAATTATTTTAGAAGGTCTGTAGGGTCATTTGATGAATTGTTTTGACAGGTTTTTTGTTGGCACGCCCACAATAACTCGCCAAATTTTCACTCAAGGGTTGGAGGTAGTCAAACACGTTACCGTAAACATTATTCGTACCTTTTTTATAGGCATAATCGTTAAAACGGTCTAAAAATTAATGCAGGAACTTCATTTTTGTATAGTTAGTTTATACATATTATATTATTTATATGTGGTATAAATTTTATTAAATGCGGTTAAATATTTTTAGAGGAAATTGGGTTTTACTGAACACGCGTTTTCAATACCTGAAAGTGTACATGTATTCTGTAAAAATGTAATTTCTTTTAAAATATTCAATTGATTTTAATGAAATTTATACTACATATAAAAAATACATGTAAAAAGAAACTGTAAAAAAATTAGGTTCCTATACAAAGGTTTAGACCGTTTAACGATTAGGCCTACAAAAAGTTACGAATAAAGTTTACATAGATGTATTTGATAGGTGACAGGTGTATTTCATATTGCACTGATCTGTACTCCTGCTGTGCTCACAGTACACTGGTGGCAAGTACTTTCTGATTCTCTGGCTGCAAGTACTTGCCACATGTAAAGGTATTTGTTGCAGCAAGTATTAACCTCGCCAGTACTTGCGGCAAGTACTTGCTTATTCTACTTGCCCCGTCTATAACATGACTGTGTTATCAGTCTAGGCCTAACCTAAAATTATTAAATTATCATATAATATAGTTATCGGGTCTTTTATATTATACGATCGCATGGCTCAAACTATTTTCTATACTAACAGAACGATAATAAAGTAGGTTTTCTCACCTCATTGATGAAATCATCTATAAAATAAACGGTTTTATTGTTTTTCACAAAATACACAAAAAATAGAAAAACACACTAACACAAACTAATTACATGTGTTAGTTTTTATGACTTTTACACTTCTGGTTAGGTTTGGGTTTCGTCTAGGTTAGGTTAGCTTAGAACTGGTCTATTGAACTTTTATTTCATCAAGAAAAGAGCCATGCGGTCGTATAATAGAAATGCGGTCGTATAATAGAAAAGACCCTAGTTATCATATCTATATATATAAAAGCCAAAACCCACTGACTCACTGACTCACTCATCACGATTTCTCAAAAACTACCGAACGGATTGGAATGAAATTTGGTATGTAGCTTCAGCTAGGGCCACAGGTGCTCACTAAGAAAGGGTTTGAAAAAATTCGAAATTTTAGGGGGGGTTTGGGGGGATCAAAGTTATTAAAAAATGACTTTTTCAAAACTACCGAATGGATTTGAATGAAATTTGGTATGTAGCTTTCTTTAGGGCCATAGGTACTCACAAAGAAAGGGTTTGAAAAAATTCGAAATTTTAAGGGATGTTTAGGATGATAAAATTTGTTAAAAAACGATTTCTTCAAAACTACCAAATGGATTGGAATGAAATTTGGTATATAGCTTCCTCTAGCGGCCATAGGTGCTCACGAAGAAAGGGTTTGAAAAAGTTCGAAATTTTCGGGTGGGTTTGGGGGGATCAAATTTGTTAAAAAACGATTTCTTCAAAACTACCGAATGGATTGGAATGAAATTTGGTATGTAGCTTCCTCTAGGGCCAAAGGTGCTCACTAAGAAAGGGTTTGAAAAAATTCGAAATTTTTTGGGGGGTTTGTGGGGATCAAAGTTACTAAAATCATAATTTCAGATCTTTTATTATTATGACAATAGTGCTTTTATTATTTAAGATCTATGTATATAAAAGCCAAATAACACTCACTGACTGAACACTTAAAAAGAATACAATTAAGTTAAAAAGTCTGAAAATATCAACCACCACGGGCAACGCCGTTCGGGTCAGCTAGTATTATTATATAATGTATAATAGCTTCAACAAATCTGTAATTCTTTTATTGCCACGATTATTTTATTCTTGTCCATATATTATTTTGATTTTTTCCCATAATATCGGCATGTCACGATAAATAGATATAAAATGCAAAGTAAACTCTTTGTCGGTAATATTGTTCTCTACACCATTAGTGGGCGACGCGTCCTCCATGATTACAGGGCGGCAACTGAGATATTGTTTGAAAAACACTGCAGCCTACCTTCAATATTGTTTGTCAAACAAGCTGTCGATCCAGATTTCCATCAAACACGTAGATTGTTTGTCAAACGCGTCAAACAAAGCTGCAAACGATCAAATTATTTGTCAAACAAGTAATATTTGACAAATAATTTGATCGTCTACAGGGCACTTTAGTAGATAGGAAGAGTTTGTTAGCCAAAAAAATCAACAACCGGAAGCACTTTTCTTTACCGGAATTATGCGCATTTTGAGTGTTTTCCTATATTTTGAGTTAATTTTTATCCAAACAAAAAAATGTAGGAGTTTATCCTGGACATATTTTTGCACGACTCGTCTGCTTCCCCCAACATACCAGACGTACCTAAAATACCGTCTGGTGATACCAAATCGTAAAATACCATATGATTACCCCGTGGGTGTTTCTACCGTGTGAGCGTCTTCTGAACCGAGGCCCTAAGGTCAACGTGAACTTTGAAAGCTCAGTCCATAATCCGAGGCCAAATGCCTGCGAGCGGAACGAAACAGCTAGTGATCCGGGGCTGGAGACTGAGGTCCAAACAAACGCCGCTAATGTAATTCGTACACGTCTTCGTAAATAGACCAATTGAAAACTAAAACATATAAACTTTATTTCGCTCAATCCACGTCGGCGCTTCAGCTGCGTTATCAAATTATTTCGGAAACATTTTCAGGTTGTACCGCAAAAACAATTGAGCATGTTATCTATCCATGTTATGAGTATTATAACACATATCCATGTTGACTTTTACTTTCTCACTATACTACATTATAGAGAAAGTATAGTGATCGCAAAAAAATTTATGTTGAGATTTTGTGGAAATATCCGTTTCGAGACCACCCGAGTCCAAAAAAGTGTTTTTTTACAAAATGTCTGTCTGCATCTATACAAAGATAGAGCGAAAACTATTCGATCGATTTCAAACAAATTTGCACCAGACATGTCAAGTAGGCCTGTATAGGTGCACAAAAAACGGTTTTAAACAATTTTGAAAAACACGCCACTTTTTAGCAAAAAAAAACCCCAAAATCAGTTATTATTTTTTTTCAAACGGCTCTAACGATTTTGATAAAATTTGGCTTATTTGTAGCCTTTAATGTACCCTAGCATATAGAAAAAAACCGCATTTTTCTAAAGATTCTCGTTTAGCTAATAATAATAATAACAGATTTTTGTGGTTTGTTTGGCAATAAAGGGGTGACAAGTATGGCGACTATTGTTGTCTTCTCATTGTTGTTCACTCGTACAGCAAAATAATCTTGGATACTCACTGCCGTGGCATAAAGTATGATCGTAGAGAAATAAAATTGGTTGTTCGTAAGCGGGTTTTAATTAATTTTTAAGTCTAAATATTTCACACTCTGTAGGTCAAAAGATGACTGACTTATTGACAAAAAACTGAAAACATAAATTTCTAGGTAATTGTTTACAACATTTCAAATTAGCGTAGAACCAACATTTTAGAGCAATGATTTTTATCTTATTTATTAAAACTGTAGGAATTAAAAAATGTAGTTTTAAGATAATTTCGTATGTTGTAGACAATTATTATTACCAAGAAATGATGTTTTCAGTTTTCCCCTCGGGTTTTCCTTGACCTATAGTAACGGCAAAAAGACAGACGTTTGGTTGTCGTAAAATAATTTAATACTTTGCCTCTAGTAAATTTTTTTGTGAATTTAGCAGTTTCCCAGATAGTCTACGTTATAAATTTCTAATGGCCGCCATTTTAAAAATTATAAACATACATTCTTGGTCTTTGGTAAACTTGTAAATCGTAACTTACAAAATGCTTATAGTTCATTTAAACTCAATATCTTATCTGGAATTTATAGAGTGTTTTGAAAAAACAAAATGAGAGATTCCTAATAAACTATGTCGAATTTGAAAAAAAGTTACAATGTTTTGAATTTATTTTAATGTATACGATCCAACATAGCCCACTAAGGTTTTTTTTTTTTGACACTCCAGGCGCCCTTTTGACACTCCCCCAAACCCCGGTTGTTGGAAATTGATAGAACTGTTTTAATGCATATATATAATTTTTAATGACACCATAAAATGTTTTCTGTGGATCGCTGTTCATTGACCATTCCTGACCTCAGTTCTCGCCATAAGAGATACTGCAATAGCTCCCCTATGGAAACGCTAACTAGGTGTAAACGTTTATAGCAGTTCCTTCTCTTAATATCTGCGTAAGTTTAAGGATCGAATAGCCGAACTATTTAATTTCACGAGAAGAAGGAACTATTTACTTGCCATGTAAATGTATATATAACCAACCGTGTTAACCCGATCATTGATATGTTTTGATCAGCCTGACAGCACGGCTAAGGGTGGGATTACCCGTAAACCTCCTGAACCCACAGATCGACAAGCGTGAAATGAGAATTTTCTTTAATGTGCTTTATAAAGAATCCATCTTGGAAAAGAGGGCTTAAATCTTTCAAATAAAAGGGGTTACTTCGTGGCGTAGCAAAGGAAGGCGTGAATTCGATATGGGATTTTTCAATCACAGCTAGCAGCGTCATACTTAGCAGCGATTTTACTTCAGTGTTGAACGAGTATTGTTATTTACGGCAAATGAATTATTTTTAGAAACCCGAAGAATATTTGATAAATACGTGCATATATAAAGCTAATTAAGGATAAGTGTTTAACTATATTATAATCATCAATAGACCTTATTTGAAATATTTATAAAATTACTCAAATCCAACAACTGATAAATATATTAAAATACTATGGGGTGTGTTATCTATACTAATATTATAAAGAGGTATAATGTGTTTGTTTGTTTGTATGTAAGGCGGTAATCTCTGGAACTACTGAACCGATTAAAAAACTAGTTTTCCCAATAAAAAGCTAAACTATCCCTGAATGACATAGGCTAAAATTAATTTGGTTTAAGGTTTGAAACAACAATTGTTATACCTTCCTTAAAACTAGAGAACTGAAATTTTGTACATTTATTTCTTAAAATATACATAGGAAAAGTAAACTGGATTTGCATTTTGTCGCGTGCTGCTCAGGGGTGAAAATGTGATAACAACCTCTAAAACAATAAGTATTAATTTGTATACTTTCCTTGCTAGAGAGCTGAAACTTTGTTAATTTATTTCTTACAACATACATACAAAAAGTCTCATAGATTGACATT
>JAGFPH010002909.1:104763-115014 GCA_018207615.1 Philaenus spumarius | reverse complement strand
ACGTTTAAAATCTACAACACAGTCTGCTACGTTTAAAATCTACAACATAGTCTGCGCTAGTTATTGGAGCCTGTTTATTTAATTAGTCTATAAGCTGCTCCCCCCAGGGACAAAAAATTTAATTTTTCCAGTTTAACTTTCATCGGCAGTGCTATTATAAAACCTTTGATCTGCAAAGAACACTACCTAAAAAGAAATAATTTTAAAATAAAGTTGAACCTCTCACGTAGGTGAAGAGAATTAAAAAAATTAAGTTTGTATGTGTCATACAACTATTTGGGAAATCGGTCTACTCGCGAAGGCGCAGAATGCCTTTGTGCGTGTACGAAATATATTGGTAGAATTTGTTCGCACCTCAGCCTCAGGCCCCGGCTCACGCGCTGCTTCGTTCCGCTCGCAGAATAAAAACTCAAATTTTGTAAATGTTAACCTCATAGAGTAGCCTCATTATAAAGGTATCGATAAAAGAAACAGAACAGTGTAAATTATAGGTGTGTAGGTGTTGTCCCCTGTCAAAAAAATGTTGGCTAATCGAGAAACAGCTGCTATTTAAGTTGGAGAGAACCCTTTTATCGTAATTGTTTCCCCAAAATAAACGAAAAACAATTTGGTGTGCATATGACCACACAATAGAAGTGAAAACTTCTATGCGAATTTTACAGCGTAAAATTAATATTGATTAACTACTGGAATTTATTAACATTTTATTTCCTGGTTAATAAATAAATAAAATAATTACAATTATTTTAAAACTTTTAGTTCGGTTTGCTTTTAAAGAGTATTTTTTAGATTTTAAACTATTATTTATTTTCTTATTTTTTAGTCTGGGGACCATGATCAGTGCTCATTTACTACACCCAACAAAATTATGTAATTCCCGAAGTTTACGTATATCGTCGTGAATCACCCTGTATATAAAGTTTTTAATGACACCCGAAAACGTGTTATGGGGACCATGATCAGTGCTCACTTACTACACCCAACAAAATTAATATTGTTATTGTCATCGGTCTTTGATAAGTGTGCAAAGTTTCAAATCAATCCGACGTTTTGAAGGAGGTGAAAATCACGTCGTGTTCTGGGGACCGTGATCAGTGCTCGCTTACTACACCCAAAAAATCAATATCGCATTGTCACCGGTCCTTGTTCTTCATATATACTAAACACAAGTATATATATGTATAAGAGGGTATACATAATCAACACACCGGTCTAAGCGAAAATGTTGCGTTACGTGACGTGACGCGAAACGGCGATTTACCTCCATACAAAAAAACCAAAAAAATACCCAACGTTGCTGTAGAAGTTTTTACTTCAAAAATATTAAACCGTCCCGGGACTCTCAAATCTTTCCATTAATAAAAGCGTCATTACCTACCGATTCAAATGAAACCGTTTATTAATAAGAACCAATTAATGGATTATTTTAGATGGTAAAGATTGCTCTTTTGTAATATCAATAAAACTCACTAAAATAGAAACTTTTGTGTTGTTAATGTAATGAAATCGGCCCTCCTCATTACAATTAATACGTCATTATATAACGTCTGACAAATGCTACCAGCAGGATATGAATACATAATTCATCAAACAACCTCACATTCTTGACACACATTAAATCATTTCGTGTTCGTTTAGCGACCTGTTAACGTAATTAGACTAACTATATCGATTGTATTCTTCGGAAATATGTATGTGATCGATAAAAGTATATGTCAGTAAATTTTGTCGTTCCTTTCAACATTATGCTTACATACGTACTTTAGTACTAATGAGTTTAACTTCTCTACTTTATTTCTTCTACTTAAATCTATATATTATATATAAAGAACAAAAGTCTGTATGCATGTATTATACAATTTCTGTTTGTTTTTCCTATGCACGGCCAGAGAGTTTGACGGATTGGTACAAATTTGGCAAAGTGATTATAAAACACGATTTCGATTGCCAACATTTAATGGACTTAATTAAAATGCAAGTTTGTTTTAACTATTCTAAAACAAAACGCATTCAACTCACATGATTATAGTAATTATAGTAATTTCATTTTGAATATTTGAGTATAAGAAATGAAAAAAGAGACACCAACCTTTAAAAGATTAAATTCGTTATTTTACTTCCACCGAAGATAAAGAGCAGAAATAATTTTGTGCATTTATTACATAGATGTTAGGTAGAAAAAACATCGAATTCGGTCACTACCTTCTAAGTGTTATATATTTGGTTAACTACCCCTTAGTGCGAATATAGAGCGTATTCAGTGGGTATACAGTGAGTTTACAGTGCGAATACAGTGTGAATACAGTGAGTTTACAGTGCGAATACAGTGAGTTTACAGTGCGAATACAGTGAGTTTACAGTACGAATACAGTGAGTTTACAGTGCGAATACAGTAAGTTTACAGTACGAATACAGTGAGTTTACAGTGCGAATACAGTGAGTTTACAGCACGAATACAATGAGTTTACTGTGGGAATACAGTGAGTTTACATTGCGAATGCAGTTAGTTTACAGTGCGAATACAGTTAGTTTACAGCGCGAATACAGTATGTATTCTGTACGTAAAGTTTGAGTACAGTGCGAAACAGTAGTCTATATATACAGTGTGTACAAAGTGCAAATTAATACAGTGCGAATACATTGCATATAGAGTACAAATACAGTGCATTTACAGGAGATTACAGTGCGTATACAGTGAGCATACAGTGAGTAAATAGTGCAAATATAGTATGTACACAGAGCGTGTAAAGTGCAAATACAGTGCTGATACAGGCAGTATACAGTGCGTATAGTTCTTGAAGCATCAACACAGTCGTGTAGGTGCTCGATCTTAGTAATCACTGGTGTTTGGTTTACCTGTTATGTACGCTACTCCCTCGTCTTCTTTAATCTGTCTGGCATCAAGTAGAAACGTTAAGCGAAATAGTTTTTACTTTCTAACTATACTATAGTATAGAGAAAGTAAAGTGATCGCAAAAAAATTCGATGTTGAGATTTTTGTGGACATATTCGTTTTGGGAACCCCTGAGTACAAAAAATAGTTTTTTACAAAATGTCTGTCTGTCTGTATTTGTGTAAAAACCTAAAGATTGATTTCGACAAAATGTACCCCAAACATGTTAATTATCCATGTATAGATGCACGAAAAAAGGTCTTGAAAAATTTTGAAAATCAACCCCTTTTTGTCCAAAAAATTCTCAAAAAATCAGTTATTATTTTTTATTAAAAAAACGGCTCTAACGATTTTGATAAAATTTGGCTTATTTGTAGCCCTTAATGTACCCTACCATATGGATAACCTCTTCTTTCTAAAAATTCTCGTTTAGTTAATAATAATATCTGATTTTTGGTTGTTTTTTTTGCCAAAAAAGGGTGTTGTTTTTAAAAATTTTTCAAAACATTTTTTTCTTGCATCTATACAGGCCTAATTGACATGTCTGGTGCAAATTTGTTCGAAATCGATGGAATTGTTTTCTGTCTAGCTAATAATAATAATATTTATTAGTAACTCTCCTTCTTTGATGTACCCCCTCTCGTACTTTAATACAATTAATTATGAAGTCACAGTGAATCTGTTTAATAATTTAAATATGTTTGTGAGAAAGTATGTGCCAGTTTCTGGTAGGCCCCTTGAAACAATTTGGAAAGCCTATCTAATTTATAACTATTTGATTACTAATTTTATCGCTACTACCGGTAAGACTAGTCTATATATACAATTTGCTTTTCTCAGCCTACAAAACCTGCATGCTATACGTACGCATAAAGAAATAAGTCCTATAATGAACGACATGAAACCATCCTGCCTGGGAAAGCGTCTAGGTAAAAAGCAATTTCACTGCAGTACTTGGAAGGTAGTTAAATGTGCTGTATTTACTGTTCCTTGCTCAAATATATGTTGGACAAGAGGGTAGGGAGGAAAGCGAGAAATCATTGGGGCGGAGGGTGAAGGGTGAGTGGGATCACGCACGTTGAAGTTCGGGGTGAATAAAACAAGGGTTAAAAGGTTCAGGTGTGGTACCAACTCCTTTGAGAATAAATTTGTTTATGTGATCATTAAATATCTAGTGAGACAATGTATAATCAGGTGAACCACTTGCGCTAATAATAACAATAATAAAAGTGCTTTATCTACAATTATTATCTACAATCAGGCTTAGTCCTGACTGATTGACTGATTGACATCGGGGGGGGGGGGGGGGGGTCGGGGGAGGGCCGGGGAGTTAAATTCAAACACTTTTAACACGTTCACTGCTAAGGATGCACATGTGAGCTTGACACTGAACACTATGAGAAGCGGCCGACGCACAGTACACAATGCATTGCGTGCTTCGCACGCCAACCCTTATATTGGGAGAATTTTCAATACACAGAACATTGCGTGCTTCGCACGCCAACCCACGTATTGTGAGTGTTTCTATAAACAGAACATTGCATGCTTCGCACGCCAACCCACGTGTTGGGAGAATTTTCAATACACAGAACATTGCTTGCTTCGCACGCCAACCCACGTATTGGGAGTGTTTCAATAAACAGAACATTGCATGCTTCGCACACCAACCCACGTATTGGGAGTGTTTCAATAAACAGAACATGCATGCTTCACACGCCAACCCTCGTATTCGGAGAATTTGCAATAAACATAACATTGCGTGCTTCGTACGCCAAGCCACGTATTGGGAGAATTTTCGATACACAGCAATGCGTGCTTCGCACGCCAACCCCCATATTGGGAGTATTTTCAATACCCAAAGTATTGCGTGCTTTGCTCGCTAACCCCCTGTATGGGAGTGTTTTCAATACACAATGCATTGCGTGTTTTGTTAGAGTAATGTATTTTTGTTGAATCTTCATATTTTTCTTATTTAATAGATCAGATCAAGCTCACAAGAGAGTAAGGCTGTAAACCTACTGCATCCATGTGTATTGTACGTTGTAGTTTAATCAAGGAAATCTAAATATCAGTATGCATGCAATGCACAATGATGTAACATATGTTGCCGGATCCTCTGTTGTGTCGTCTATTTTATAATTTAATTTGCACTTTTTAAACATAGTATTAATTTTTCTACTGGGTAGGGGGTTGACCCCCCTAACCCCCTCTCCAGGCTACGGCCTTGAAAGTGGAGTAAAAACTACTTAACATACAAATAAGAAAATTTAAAGGTATATACTTATCGAGTCAATTTTATTTTTAAAGCGAAACTTTCGGGATTTCACTCCCAGCTCTATATCGGATAAAACAGCTGTTCCGATCAAAAGCTTAGCAACACATGTTTGTTTACATCGTCACCATAGCAACCGACTTACAACATTTAGCATCAGTTTATTATTCACAACAGATTTTTTGGGTTAGATTTAACCAACTAGAAGTAAACACAAACACAAATCAACGATAAATTCTTACTGTATTACAATTCAATCCAAACATCTTTCGGTACAAATTATAACTAAAACAGCTGATTTGAAAAACGTTATTTTATTTTATTCCCAAAATGAACCAAAACACGCGTATTTGCAACCAAATTTGGCAAATTTAGAATCGGGTAATTACTATTAACAACTGACAGTGCTTAAGATTAATAGCAAACAAAACGCTTACTGTATTAAAAGTCAAACGGCTGGTGTTACATATAATATTGTTTCCTTTAGTTGGTAAAATCAAAATTTGTTTGAAATGTTAATTGAAGATTAGTTTTAAATGTACCACCTTTAAAGAAATTATGACAACAATTTGGAATGCGTGCTAGGCTAAGACTAAGATGGTACATACAATCCTATAAGAAATAAAGGTTTACCAAGTACAGCAAAAGATCTGTAACCTCACCTTATTTAAAGTTGATATTGAACACCTGAGTTAGCTATTTACAGGAAATACAATAAATACAATTCATATAACGAACACTTTGTTTATTTACTTTAACTGTAAACTGATATTCAAAAATGTATAAGCCTTAAAATAAAAGATTCAAATTGATATGCCCTTGAAAATTTAAGAATAGTTTACATTTACAATATTGATTTTGATTATATTTAAAAGATCCCTCCCCTAAAGTAAAATTAGAAAATCCCTCCCCCTTTATAATAAAAGATTTATTACAATTTATTACTTTTTTACAACATTATAAAATTAAATATATAGTACCATGGATTTATTAATAACTCTTGTTTTGTTGGACAACCTTAATACTAAATAAAAATTAAATAATAAAAATAATGGCGTTTAATAATTTTCAGAGACGTCTCTCTTAAAAAAAAGGTTTTTTTAAATTTGGAATGAAATCCTTTGAGGATTGTGGTTCGAAAAATTTGCTAATGGTCCCATCAAGTTATTTAATTAAAAAAAAATTACATACAGCCTTTATCAGATTATTTTTGTATTTTTTTGTTATAAACCAGCCTTCATTAATTCTAATTTTAAAACAGGTAATTGCTATTTTAAATTATATATAATTATCCATTAATAGTCACTGATGTTTCACAAATTTGGACTTTTACACTGACAGTTCTTTTGAAGGCACAAATTTTCAAAAGTTAAGTTTATTCAGTTTTTTTGAGTCATTGTTGAACCAGTTGTAAACTATGGAACAAAATACAACATAATTTTATTTTCAGAACCAAAAGGTTAAGTGCAAAAATCATGTGCAAAACGGAATTGTAATATTATGCAAGAAACTGTATGTTTGTTCGTGCAAGAAACTGTATGGTAACATATTGTTTTATAAAATTAATAACAGAAAAATCTGAACAGAGACCACTACTCTACTAATATGTTTCTCCTTCATATAGGCACAAAAGGCTACTATATTTTAAACTGAAATTTGCTGAAGGCTTATAGGCTGTAACATAGGGTTAAAAGAAATGGCTGTATAGGTTAAATTTACTTATGGATTAACAACATTATTCAGTAACTGCAGATATATAATTATACTTCAAATTTACAACAGTACAAATTAATATAGCCACTCAGATGGTAAAATAATTAAGAAATGGTTTAAATGGTTACCTGGCAATTGATGTCAAAGTGTTTAAACGTATTCACATGTTTAACTAACGAAACGAAACTAACGAAACTTGACGTCCGCTTTGCAATATGAATAGCCTAACCTTCGCGACATTACTGGTCTTTTTTATTTATCGCACTTTTGATTAAAAATAACTAGTTCACGCATCACTTCGCATTTTGCAAAAGTTCACGTTGCCATGAGTTTTTCAAGTCCTTTATGTCGGTGGCTAAACGAAGGTCTGTACAAGTTCAAGGTTAATTAACAAAGAGATTGACTAAAGAACGATTACATAAGTTACGGTATCTGCGCCTGCGCTTAGCAATGTTATGCGGTGAAGCGATGTCAGCTGTTTTAGAGTTACGTCGTCTACCCGCTAGGTGCCGTAGGCGTTCAGTGTATTGGGCAGGGAAACAGTTTGGTTTAATCAGAGATGTCTTTCTGCTTCAAATAGTGGCGCGCTATTTAAATAACGGCACATAAATATGAATGGCGAAATTACAACGCAAGCCTCAATTAGAATTATTGGGCACGGTCGGGTCTATTTAAATCTCTTGTTGTCTTATATTAGCTATGTATAATAGGTCATCGATCAATCGTCATTTATATATCAGAGTATGCAATAGTCTGTTTGCATTGTCTTCGCCTTGGGTCGCCATCAGTAGCGTATAACAATAAACAAACTAATAATTATCATGTAAAACAACATCTTTTAGAAAAAAAACCACTATACAGGGTGTATCAGAGCGGGTTACTGGCTTGTATAGCATTGAAACGAGAATACTTAGACATTTAGTTTAAACTGATAACCCCATATTTCGACCAAAAGGAATTTAGGAAAATGTTTTCAACCCTCTAAAATGCCCCAAAGGGTATTTTTTGGGGGTGGGGGTTGGTTGGGAAATTTTCAAATGTAAACGTAGGTCGTGTTGTGCCTCATTTTAAAGGTCTCGGTACACTGATAATTAAAACAAAAACATTTTCATTTATCTTGCACCGTCAATACAGGGTGGCCCGAAACATCATCAAAACTTAAGTTTACATATCTTTTTACATCTGTCATAAAAAATTTGTTTAACAGCTACAATTTTTAAAGTACATTGACCAAGTTGTGGCCTTTCAAACAATACCTAATTTTGGTAGGTTTCATATTTGAATTTTTTTCATTTCTCTATCGGCTTAAAATTTATAGAAAAATATTGTTTTTCTCTTTTTAAAATCCGGGTTTCAGTTGTCATTTCCTACCCGTGTTGATTTGTGTACGGAACAAAATGGACGACAATTTGAACACCTGCAAGCTGTTCCAGGGAATTAACCGGTGAGCAGTTATTTTTTAAGCCTACTTATAACGTACACAAAAACTCAGTAATTCTAAGAATAGAGAAATGAAAAAAAATTAAATATGAAAATGTTAATAATTGTAAGGGCTTCAATTTGATATGTAAGATGACCCAAATTGCAATTTGAAAATTTTGAGATATTGACTTTTTAAACTTCTAAAAGTTGTAAATTTTGAAACCTGCTAAAAATGTGAGAAAACCTAACCCAAAAAAACCGGGAGAAGTGTATACTTTTTAACACAACTTAGGAAATGCGGAAGCACACAATTTACATTTTTAGGATAGGCCTAACCTAAAATTAATTATACATTCGAATCAACTGTTTTATCTGTTATTTTATTCTATTGGTCGCCATGGTAATGGATGTAAATACATTCACGAAACACGTGTTGGTCCATCAGTCTAGGACTAACCTAAAATTATTTAGTGCGTTTGATTTTAATTTTATGAATTTCTGATGCGTTATTATATAAAAATATTAGCTTTCTGCACTTTAACTGTGAAAAACTTCATACTCCTCCGTCCGCGCAGTTTTCGTAAAAAGGGGTACAAAGTTTTCGCTGCTCGTATTAATATATGGATAACAGCCGAATTTTAAAACACTTAATTGATTAATGTTCAATTGGTAAACACTTAATAGGAAAAACGTTGTGTGTATCACGAGTGCAAAGTTTGATTTGTCCCACTCAATAAACTTTGCCACGTTCGGCTACGCCTCGGGCGTCAAATGTTTATCTCGTGCGACAAATTCAACGTTGCACCCTGGATATACAAATTAGATTAAGTTATATACACAAATAACTATTAAGTTTGTCATTGAAATAAACATTTGAAAATAATTGTAAAAAAAGCCTTTTCATCAAATGTTACCAATATTTCATTGGAAGATTTTAATAAAAAGTAGAGTTATTATAAAAATATAGTATAACGCACCCCACGCTTTTTTTTATAATTATTTTAAAATTTTTATTTTAATGACAAACTTAATAGTTATTTCAAATTTTTAGTTCGGTTTGCTTTTAAAGCGTTTTTATTTTAGTTTTTTAAACTATTATTTATTTTCTTATTTTTTAGTCTTATTTTTTAATGGTCTGAGGACCATGATCAGTGCTCACTTACTACACCCAACAAAATTAATGAGCTCCCGAAGTTCCTGCATATCGTCGTGAATCACCCTGAATATAAAGTATTTAATGACGAACGAAAACGTGTTCTGAGGACCCTGATGAGTGCTCACTTACTACACCCAACAAATTTAATATCGCATTGTCATCGGTCCTTGATAAGTGTGCAAAGTTTCAAATCAATCTGACTTTTCCGTGAAAATCATGTCGTGTTCTGGAGACCGTGATCAGTACTCACTTACTACACCCAACTAAATTAATATCGCATTGTCATCGGTCCTTGATAAGTGTGCAAAGTTTTCAATTCAATCCGACTTTTCCGTGAAATTTATGTCGTGTTTTGGGGACCATGATCAGTAATCACTACAACCGACAAAATTAATATCGCATTGTCATAGGTCCTTGATAAGTGTGCAAAGTTTTCAAATCGATCCGACGTTTCCGTGAAATTTATGTCGTGTTCTGGGGACCATGATCAGTACTCACTTACTACACCCGACAAAATTAATATCGCATTGTCATAGGTCCTTGATAAGTGTGCAAAGTTTTCAAATCGATCCGACTTTTCCGTGAAATTTATGTCGTGTTCTGGGGACCATGATCAGTACTCACTTATTACACCCAACAAAATGAATATCGCATTGTCATAGGTCCTTGATAAGTGTGCAAAGTTTTCAAATCAATCCGACGTTTCCGTGAAATTCACGTCGTGTTCTGGGGACCATGATCAGTACTCACTACACCCAACAAAATTAATATCGCATTGTCATCGGTCCTTGATAA
>JAGFPH010002909.1:69746-96585 GCA_018207615.1 Philaenus spumarius | reverse complement strand
AGAATTTTCAATACACAGAACATTGAGTGCTTCGCACGCCAACCCACTTATTGGGAGAATTTTCAATACACAGAACATTGCTTGCTTCGCACGCCAACCCACGTATTGGGAGTGTTTCAATAAACAGAACATTGCATGTTTCGCACGCCAACCCACGTGTTGGGAGAATTTTCAATACACAGAATATTGCGTGCTTCGCACGCCAACCCACGTATTGGGTAAATTTTCAATAAACCGAACATTCCGTGCTTCGCACGCCAACCCACGTTTTGGGAGAATTTTCAATAAACATAACGTTGCGTGCTTCGTACGCCAAGCCACGTATTGGGAGAATTTTCGATACACAGAATTGCGTGCTTCGCACGCCAACCCCCATATTGGGAGTATTTTCAATACCCAAAGTATTGCGTGCTTTGCTCGCTAACCCCCCGTATGGGAGTGTTTTCAATACACAATGCATTGCGTGTTTTGTTAGAGTAAAGTATTTTTGTTGAACCTTCATAGTTTTCTTATTTAATAGATCAGATCAAGCTCACAAGACAGTAAGGCTGTAACCTACTGCATCCGTGTGTATTGCACGTTGTAGTTTAATCAAGTAATTCTAGATATCAGTATGCATGCAATGCACAATGATGTAAAATATGTTGCTGGATCTTCTGTTGTGTTGTCTATTTTATAATTTAATTTGCATTTTTACTTTCTCCATCCTATACGTAGTATATGGAGAAAGTATTGTTTTCGTCCAAATTTTCGAATTTGAATTTTTAGTGAAATTATCTGTTTTGGTGCTCCCTGAACCCCAAAAAATTGTTTAGTGGAATTATCTATGTTGGTGCTCCCTGAACTCAAAAAAAATGTTAGTGGAATTTTTTGTTTTGGTGCTCCCTGAACCCAAAAAGGTGTTTTTTTGGTGATGTCTGTCCGTGTGTCTGTAAGGATGTGTACAGAGCTGGAGACCATACCAACGGTCCGATTTTGATGAAATTTGGTATGTAGTTCTAGCATATCTCCAGGCGTTTTTTTCTTCATTTTTCAAATTTTTTATTTTTAAGGGGGTTTACCCCCCAAAAATAGCCAAAAAACTATAAAAATCTAAATTTCTCGAAAACGGCTCTAACGATTTTGATAAAATTTGGCTTATTTGTAGCCCTTAATGTACCCTAATATATGCAAAAAACCGCATCTTTCTAAAAGTTCTCGTTTAGGTAATAATAATAACTGATTTTTGGGGGTTTTTGGCCAAAAAGGGAGTTGTTTTGCAAAATTCTCAAAAACTACTGAACGGATCGGAACAAAATGTATTATGTAGCTTCCTCTAGGGCGATAGGTGCTCAATAAGAAAGGTTTCCAAAAAATTCTAAATTTTAGTGGGGTTTGGGGGGGTCACATTTACTAAATCAAGATATCTCTAAAACTACTGAACGGATTGGAATGACATTTGGTATGTAGCTTCCTCTAGGGCCCTAGGTGCTCTCTAAGAACGGGTTTGGGGGAGGGTGAAATTTTAGAAATTTTAGGGGAGGTTTGGGGGTGAAAGTTACTAAAACTCCCCATAAGAAATACATAGTGTAATTTATATTCATAGATATAATATATTGTTTGTTAATATACATTTAACTTTGATTTGTCTATCCGTGCAAAGCTGGATCGGGCTAGCTAGTATAATAATATAATGGATGTGTGTTACATGCATCTAATATTTTCCATGATAACATTTTCCTACTTTTGCAATGCTAAATAACCACCTCCTATGCTACTCTTGGGAAGGTATAAAGTTTCAACTGGGAGAAAGTATGTGGCAGTTACCTGGTACCGTTTATTTAAACATGGTATTAATTTTTCCTACTAAATTTCGGCATTTCGGAAGGGGGGGGGTTGACCCCCAAACCCCCTCTCCTGGCTACGGCCTTGAAAGTTGAGTAAAAACTACTTAAGATACAAATAAGAAAATTTAAAGGTATATTCTTATCCAGTCAATTTTAATTTAAAACGAAACATTCGGGATTTCACTCCCAGCCCTATAGCGGATAAAACAGCTGTTCGGATCAAAAACTTAGCAACACATGTTTGTTTACATTGTTACCATAGCAACCGACTTAAAACATTTAGCATCAGTTTATAATTAATTCACAACAGATTGTTTGGGTTAGATTTAACCAACTAGAAGTAAACACAAACGCAAATCAACGAAAAATTCTTACTGTATATAATTCAATCCAAACATCTTTCGGTACAAATTATAACTAAAACAGCTGATTTGAAATTTTATTTTATTCCCACAATGAACCAAAACACTCTTACTTGCAACCAAATTTGGCAAATTTAGAATCGGGTAATTACTATTCACAACTGACAGTGCTTAAGATTAGTTAATAGCAAACAAGACGCTTACTGTATTAAAAGTCAAACAGCTGGTGTTAAGTATGATATTGTTAAAATCAAAATTTGTTTGAAATGTTAATTGAAGATTGTTTTTAAATATGAATGGCGAAATTACAACGCAAGCCTCAATTCGAATTATTGGGCACGGTCGTGTCTATTTAGATCTCTTGTTGTCTTACATTAGTTATAGGCCAGTCGGTAGAGGTAATTTTAGACACAAAGTTCCAGTAATTTACAATACGGCTGTTTTTTTTTGTTATAAGAACATTCAAGTATACAAGTATTCCATTATAAGTTAAGTAGATTAACATAACAAAAAGTTTACCAGTCTATCGATTTCCCAAAGTCGAAAAAAAATCGATTATCATTTTTTTTTCGATTATCCTTAATATTTCGAGCTGGGATGAAGATAGAGAAAAATAAAAATACCACCGTGTAGGGGAAGTATTTTTTTAACGAAAAAGGTAATATGTATTTATTTCGTCCGAACAATGGTTTGTCTCGAAAAAATTCGATAATGCAGGTATGTATTTTGCAGCAGGGGAAATCACTAAAAGGGGACATCTTATTCATATATGAAGCGTTAGCTCATTCTAAATTGGCCAAATTTTAATATATAGAATTGAAACTTGACATAGGAGTTAAAATATATATTTTAAATATTTATGCTGAGTCTCAGTTTGTTATCTTGAAAATGACCCGATCTAGAGCCACTTGACTTATCAGTGGGTTTCTCGATTTTAGGAGTACCGGACCCACCAATTCATTTTAAACAGCTCCAGTTCAGAAAATTTTCAAAATATCAACCTGAAAGTTTTTTTACAAGTTAAATATATAGATTCAAACAAGATCAAGGAGTATAAGCCTTTTTTGTTATTTACTTTTCAAAGCACAAGTAACTTAAAAAAGTATAATTTTAGACGTTTTTAGATTTTTCATCAAAACGCTTGAGTTAATCGGCTGCAGATTAGTCAATTTTTTAAATATAGTTTATAAAATAAGTATAGCAAAAAACAATTGTTTTTTTAACTTCTGTACCAATTTTTAAATCGATATGTTCAAAAATGTCGAAAATGGAGTCGTTGAATCCAAAGGTGTTATAGTTAAAAAGAGATAGGTAAAACAGAAGACTATTTTCAAGCGCCTCGTTTTTAAAAATAACATGAACAAAATCGTTCATACTTACTAAGAATATTTATACTGGTGTACTCAACTTGTAAAACAAATTTGATGTTGATATTCCAAAAATTGACGAAACTGGAATAGATTGAAATTAGTTCGTGATTCCGGTACTCTTAAAATCGATAATCGAAATCTACTCCTAGATCGGGTCATTTTCAAGATAACAAGCTGAGACTCAGCAAAAATGTTTAAAATATACATTTTAACTCCTATGTCAAGTTTCAATTCGATATATTAAAATTTTGCCAATTTAGAATGTGCCAACGCTTCATATATGAATAAGATGTCCCCTTTAAGTGATTTCCCCTGCTGCAAAATACATACTTGCATTATCGAATTTTTTCGAGACAAACCATTGCTCGGACGAAATAAATACATATGACCTTTTTTGTTGAAAAATACCTCCCCTACACGGTGGTATATTTTATTTTTCTCTATCTTCATCCCAGCTCGAAATATTAAGGATAATCGAAAAAAAATGATAATCGATTTTTTTTCGACTTTGGGAAATCGATAGACTGGTAAACTATTTTTTATGTTAATCTACATACTTTAAGGTACTTATAAAAAAAAATCAGCCGTATTGCAAATTACTGGTAGTTGTAACCTATACCGACTGGGCTATTATGTATAGGTCATCGATCAATCGTCATTTATATATCAGATTATACAATAGTCTGTTTGCATTGGCTTCGCCTTGTGTCGCCATCAGTACCGTATAACAATAAACAAACTAATAATTATTATGTAAAATAACACCTTTTAGAAAAAAACCACTATACAGAATGTATCAGAGCGGGTTACTGGCTTGTATAGCATTGAAACGAGAATACTTAGACATTTAGTTCAAAGTGATAACCCCATATTTGGATCCCAAGGAATTTAGGAAAAATATTTTCAACCCTCTAAAATGCCCCAAAAGGGTATTTTTGGAGGGTGGGGTTGGTTTTGGGGAAATTTTCAAATGTAAAGGTAGGTCGTGTTCTACCTCATTTTAAAGGTCTCGGTACACTGATCATTAAAACAAAAACATTTTCATTTATCTTTCACCGTCAATACAGGGTGGGGGGGGGCCGAAACATCATAAAAACTTAAGTTTACATATATTTTTACATCTGACATAAACAGTTTGTTTAACAGCTACAATTTTTAAAGTACATTGACCAAGGTGTGACCTTTCAAACAATACCTAATTTTGGTAGGTTTCATATTTGAATTTTTTTCATTTCTCTATCGGCTTAAAATTTACAGAAAAATATTGTTTTTCTCTTTTTAAAATCCGGGTTTTAGTTGTCATTTCCAACCCGTGTTAATTTGTGTATGGAAAAAAATGGACGACAATTTGATCACCTGTAAGTCGTTCCAGGGAATTAACCGGTGAGCAGTTATTTTTTAAGCCTACTTACAACGTACACAAACACTTGATAAGTGTGCAAAGTTTCAAATCAATCAGTTTGAAGGGGGTGAAAATCACGTTCAAAGATTACGTTACATGGATACATACCAAGCTAATAAACGCGTATTAAAAATAACCGTTTTGTTCTCCTGTAGTTTTCTTGTAAAGTTAGCGGTTATGAGATTTTTTACATTAAAAATGTGAAACGTTCAACATTTGAAAATATTTAAAAGAACGTTCTGACTTTTAGTACAGTGATAAACGGTTACGCAACAAATAAGTATACACAAATTTTGAGCTCGATATCTCTTCTGCTTCCAAAATATTAAGTGTTTTGTAAAAGAAATCACAACTGAGAATACCTCGAAATCAAAGTACTTCCAGACGTAAGTTAAAATTAATTTTTTCCATTATTTTTGTTAGTGAAACTAGCTCAGAAAGGACTCGGAACCTTATTGGACTCACTCTGTACATTAGAGAACTTACAAGGTAACCATTCAAATAGTTTTGTTATAACTTATCCAAATACAACCACTTCGAGAGTTCTATACAATGAACAAATGAAATTTAAAAAAAGCAATACTTTATTATTACTTTATAATAATTTAATTATTACTATTTTTTTACACAAAATTTGTGCTGTGAAGTTATTTCCATATACGCAGTCATTAGGTGATCTATAACTTTAGTACGCATTTCTTATATACGTCTTATAAAATCCGTATCCTGTAGAAAATTATTTATTGTATACAGCATTAGGCCATTGTTGGGATTTGTGTGAACATTTTTAATAAAAAAAATATTTCAAATAAACACGGAAAAGGAAAACCGGGTGTTTAGAAGGATACTGTCGGCACACTATATTCCTTAAACTTGTACACTTGAAATGGATTTTCCCCCGTTTTTTTCTCAACGTAAAACTGTGTGAAACGATATAAAGGTAGTTCTCCGTGTGCAAACTCACATAAAAAATACGTGATTCTTCCCAACCGTCGGTTGTTCTGTCTTACTCACGTAGTGAATTTCATTATTAGCCTACCAACTGTGCTTTTGTATGTAAACTTCTCAAACTCCAAACGTGATATTTTTTACTATACTCTTTTATATTACACTTGCTTGATTTACAATTTATAATTATACTTTAAACAAATCGTCGGATTCAAAATGTATTTATTTTGCTTCGAGTTTAGTTCTGATATGTGTACTGAATGTACAAGCCTCGTTGCAGAAAGGCTGTGTTTCATTTTCTTCAAGTAGACTAAACGCTATCATATCAAATTACAATTATCAACTTCGACCGCTAAAATACAAAATCACACCAATTACAGTACAAAATTATTTATACTCATTATTTCGCTTTAAATATACTTAGTTAAACATATCTTTCTAAATAAAATGAATATAGTCATAAATCAATTCGATTAGTTTGCATGGGAATCAAGTTGTGTTTCGAATAACAAAATGAGAAGGATTGGGTGACCTTTTATATTTTCTTCGTAGAACGTATGAAAATTCAAGTAGGAATATGCACACCCTATATATTTTTAACTATTAAATTAAGTACTAATCATTTAAACTAAGTGCGTAACCAACACTGAAGATGACGACTTGGTAATCGAAACGCGTTTGAGTATCAAGCGTTTATTTCTCATAAGTCCAGTTCACCTTTAAATTGTATGTATGTGAACTAAAGATTAGTTAAAAAAATTTGGAAAACGGTTGATCCTAAAGGCCATCCATGTAACTTCCCGCTAAGTTTAATTACAACAAACACTATTTTTGGAAATTTTGAACTGCCATAACTTTTGAATGAATCAACCGATTTTTATGCGATTTACTGCAATCGATGCAGTTTTTTACGTCCATTGAAAGAATCAACAACAAAAATTTTTCAGATGAAAAGTTTCGGAGAAATTGAGGAAAAACACTTTTTTTTATTTTCTTTCGTTCACGATATCTCGCCAATGAATCAACCGATTTTTATGCGATTTGCGGAAATCGATGCAGTTTTTCAAGTCCATTGGAAGAATCGACAACAAAAATTTTTCTGATTAAAAATTTCGGAGAAATTGAGAAAAACACTTTTTTTATTTTCTTTTGTTCACGATATCTCACGGACGAATTGACCGATTTTGACCGGACTGGTAGCGATCGACGTCGCTTTTCAAGGTTAAAAGCTGATTAGATTTTGGAATTGATCGGTAAAGCCGTTTAAAAGTTATTAAAAAAAAAACTGATTTGAAAAAAAAAATTATTTCTTAGTTTTTTCGAAATTTCTCAGAACCTACTGGTCCGAATTAGTTGAAATTTTCAGGAAATCTAAGTTTGATGGAACTCTTTAGAATGCCGTTTGGTAGGATCCAATCGGTTAAGCCGTTCAAAAGTTATAAGCGAGTCACATACTTACAAACACACACACATACATACAGACAGGGTGACACCCTCTCGGGAGTGGTCAGGGAAGATTCCTAGGACCTCAAAACCTCGAGATCTGATGAATACTCGATTTTCGAAAAACGGGGTGAAACCAATAAATTCCCAATTTTAGAAAATTTTCAATTTTCTTAGTGGGAAGTTAAAAAAAACAGGAGTTTTATACAATTTGAAGCCTACTAAAATTTTAGTTTTCTATAGTAGCAATGATGTGTAATAGATAAGAGCATTCTTATGATTATAAGTAAATTTCCATATAAAAGATGAAGTGATGTAGTGAACATTATGTGTTGATTATGAGTGTGATTATTATTATTATGTTGTCTCACCTAATGTCGGGGGAATGGTCAAAGAGCACCGGTCATGACGCCCTGAACACGTTTCGAGGTGTATATGTATTTATGTATACGCAACAACGGACGCATTTTACGTCCGATTTGGTTCAAATAAATCCCATAACCGGAAGCACGTTTTCGACAGGAAGTAAACACGTTTTAAGATTGTTTGTACTAAATTGAAATTTGTTGGGACTAATATATATATATAATATATATATATGGTATTTGTTTACTTTAACTTGTCAATCAAAACTACTATAAACACACAACCTGAACTTTTTTCTTAATAAATATAGTATTTATATACACTTCACTGATGCCGGGAAACAAATATTTAACCATCTTCAACACGTACAACATTAAAAACTTTCAAATCAAAAGTTCGTTATGGAAATTTACATTGTAAAGTGCCGACATGTTTTCCTCACCGTCCTCCCAGAGTTGCCGGATTGTTCTTGTTCTTTTTTGTGTAGAAACGAACAGTTTAGGCAAATCATTCTAATTATAAATAATGTGATAATAACGACGAAATATTATAATTATACTGTTATCGGCAACATACTGTCACTAAACAGTTTAGGTTAGTCCTCTGGTTTTTTTTTAATTCTAATTATATACAGTGATAATACGACGAAATATTATAATCACACTGTTATCGGCAACATACTGTGACTAAACAGTATAGGTTAGTCCTCTGGTTTTTTTTATTCTAATTATATAAAGTGATAATACGACGAAATATTATAATCATACAAATATTATAATCATACTGTTATTGGCAACATACTGTGACTAAACAGTATAGGTTAGTACTCTGGGTTTCTTTTTATTATAAAACTCGAACCTCCACTTTTTTGATATTTCTCAAATGAGGCAACCTTTACTATCTAGTGACCTTGATTTATACACACCTTATTCAGTACAATAACATATTGTTCGATTTGGCAACGTTGATGAATTTCCATTTTAAATACGCAGTTATACTGTACTTTCTATTGTCCGATGTATTTGTTTTTGCAATTTACGTTTTGTTACATTATTTTCACATTTTCTTGCTTTCTGGATACTTTTGGGGTTAATATTGTTTAGTTTATTTAATTCTTACATGTTTGGTGTATGTGAAGTGATTTATTTTGTTACAATTACGTCAAATATCGCGGAAAAGTCGAAACTTAACCTATATAATTTCAACTCTTATTTCTTTTATAACTCCTACAAATATTATTTCCCGGGAAAATTTTTGTCGTTTTTAGAATCAGTTAGATGTGTTCTTTCATATTATATGAAATTCCCTTAGAAATCGATTGACAAGTTAAAGTAAACTTTTACCATATATAGGCTATATTACAACGTACTATATAGGACTCTCTTTGCGAGCGAATTTTTCTGTAACACTTTGCTCTATAATAGCTGCAGAATAAGTTAATATCACCTACTGGAAGAAATAGGCTATATTTTTTGTCTGGCCTAGGTGATATAACTGGTTGTCTAATATTTAGCTGTATAACTATCTCGACAAAATAATTACTCAAAATTGACCTTCCAGTAATCGTAATTAAGCTCAGTTTAGAACACAAGAAATTAATTTTACTTATTATCCACCTCAAGGTAATGAGAACAGTGGAGCTGACCTTGTAAATAACTTTATTTGTGTTTTGGATATTTTGATAATGCAACACTTTGATTATATCTAAAACACTAGGAACTATTGTAATAGAATATAAAAACAATAAGTGAAAACTAAAACTTGTTTATTCTGTAAAATAATAATTCACAATTTATTCAAAACTAAAAAACATAAATCAAAATAGTCTCTCTTTGTAGTTGGTATCTTCCGAACGAATACAATTTTTAACCAAATAAATTTAATTTTAATTCTTCTTAGTTAAATAATAAAGACAGAACAAATTTACTATTTTAATTGATCTTAATTATTTTATTTTATTATCTTTATTTTATTTTTTTCGTTTATGAACTTTAATTACTCAATTTATTTTGTTACTTGATTTTAATTGATTTTAATATAATTATTACGACTTTTATTTCAAAATTTACGCCAAGAAAACAATCTATTTATAATCAAACCTAACCCAGTAAATGTATTTAATAAATTTAATTGAAGCTAATCAGGCAAATTTATAGGGGACAGTATCGTAAGTACGCTTTTCACAGACCATTTAGAGACGCTTAAGTTGGCCGACTTTAACGGTGCTGATGTTGTTTGGATGGCTGCAGGTTGGCTAGCAGGGTTGAGTTGCTCTCGTCCCTGAAGTCTATTGCAGTTGTATAGCGTGATCTTGTAGTCGTGTTGATTTTTTAAAGTTGTACTTGGCTGAATTACAGGTGATTGATGGTTAGAGATGTCTTCCTAGTGTCCGGGATTCGCTCGTTCCGTTCCAGCGTTGTTAACAATTCATGTCCTATAGGCTTGCCAGTCTAGTTCCTGAAGTTCCAATGATGAAGTCGATTTACTACTTCATTGAAGTCCTCGTAGTTTCAATATTATTTGACTAATATTGATCAATGATGAACATCGCAACTTCTCTCACTAGTGAACTGTATTAACTTGTAGTAAATACTGATAATTTATAAATGATATTAATTTTTCATTTATGTTAAACGTAGTAAAATTTTCTAAGTCCAATTTATCTAAGAGAGTAAAGATTAAAGAGTCCAGCGTGACGAGTAGTACATTGCAAATGTATGAAATTATTAAGAGTATTAATAAAAGTCCCCAGGACATCTTGTGCCACGCTTATATAATGTCCATTTCCATTATATCTGTTACCAACCCTAAAACCCTTTGAGGTCTCATTAAATATTACCCTGATGCTCCCCAGGATGTAATTAGTTTTGGACTTTTCAGCAGTAAAATTGTATATCACAATATCATACACACATAAACATTAAACCTGTTCTATTTCTTATGATCCAATAAACTTTGTTTCTTACTTGAATGTATCTAAAAAGCTTTAAAAAAGTACTTGCCCTATACTTATTTGAAAATAAGTATTCGTATAATTGTGTTACATTTTTCTAAAAAAAAAACGTATTATGAAAGAAAATCTGAAATTCAAAAGCTTATACTTAGATATAAAATCATTATATAACAATAAAATTGTTTACTCAATCAAAATATAAAATACAAAAGTCTAGTCCTTCTTATAATATAAGTTAGGCTACTTGAAATTTTTGCTAGTGTGATATTTCTCGAAGAACTTCAAACAGGACTAGGCCTAGAGCCATCACCAGTATCGTCTTCAATATCACTTTCAAAGTCACTAATAAATGTCAGTCTCATTATTGTTTTCAATAACTGTTCCAACTCTTCCAACACTCACTTTACTAACATTAATATCCGATTCTTCATATAATAATTCATTTTCAATAGCTTTTTCATAAAGAACACCAAGAATTCAACATTTTTTCAACTAACAAACGCAGTCTGCTATGAACGGACTACATCCAACAGCTGATAAAACTAATTTTTGTTATTTTCCACAGCCGTATGCATTTAAGAACTATGAATATGTTTGTCTGGAATAGCATCAAAAGTGTCATAAAGTTGAAAATTACAAACATAGAGTGAATAAAGCTTCTAAAATTGGAAAGAAATTGATCTTTGCTGCTGTCGAGTATACCTCGACATGCGAGCGTTCAGCGGAAAAGGGGCGTGTCGATGTATACTCGACTTGCGACCGCAAAGTTGTTATTATTCTATTGTACTTTTTATATACTTTATTCAACAGTTTTCGTTAATGAACTTCACTATTAGGTTGGTATTACCATATCTCGTTTCTGATTGGCCGTTAATTCCGCGCGCAATCTAGACTGTTATCGCTGTAAAACCACTATTGTTCTCCTTTTGTCTTTAACTCCTCGCGGCGTCGGTTTTTCCCGCGAGTGAGCTTTTCTGGTTTCTTGAATTTTCCTCTTCCTTTACGAATTCGAGTGGTGTTCGTACAACTTCGCGTTCTTGCGCGAGGCCCGCACGTGCCTTCCTCGTTACGTTTTCCGGGAAAGTTTTCCAGTTTTTTCCAACTAGCGATTTTCTTTTCTTCTATTCTGTAGTTCTTTGCGAAATTATGTACTATACACCATTTTGTGAATTTGCCTTTGTTTTTCTTGGAGTTGTAGGACTTATAAAAGTTACGATTTTCAAGTTTTTTTATTTAACTAATTTCCCGAAATGTATTTGGTATACTGGGTTTTACATACATTATTATACTCTACTACTTTAACTTTAATTATTATAATCTTAAACAATTAAATTTTCTTATTTATCTTGACTCTAAGGTGTGAAAACTCTCACCCTTTTTCCTATAATAACATTTAAACTTTTCTTTGATTTACCTATAAAACTTTCCTTTTACAAATAATTGTTATGATTAAATTTCACTTAACTTTATTTCTTTTATAATTAAACTAGCTGACCCGTACGGCGTTGCCCGTGGTGGTTGGTATTTTCAGTCTTTTTAACGTAATTGTATTCTTTTTAAGTGTTCAGTCAGTGAGTGGTATTTGGCTCTTATATATAGATCTTAAATAATAAAAGCACTATTGTCATAATAATAAGAGATCTGAAATTATGATTTTAGTAACTTTGATCCCCCCCAAACCCCTCCTAAAATTTCGAAATTTTTCATACCCTTTCTTAGTGAGCACCTATGGCCCTAGAGGCGAAGCTACATACCAAATTTCATTCAAATCCGTTCTGTAGTTTTGAAGAAGTCATTTTTTAATAACTTTGATCCCCCCAAAACCCCTCTAAAATTTCGAATTTTTTCAAACCCTTTCTTAGTGAGAACCTATGGCCCTAGAGGAAGCTACATACCAAATTTCATTCAAATCCGTTCGGTAGTTTTGAAGAAGTAATTTTTTAATAACTTTGATCCCCCCAAACCCCCCCTAAAATTTCGAATTTTTTCAAATCCTTTCTTAGTGAGCACCTATGGCCCTAGAGGAAGCTACATACCAAATTTCATTCCAATCCGTTAGGTAGTTTTTGAGAAATCGTGATGAGTGAGTCAGTGAGTCAGTGAGTCAGTGGGTTTTGGCTTTTATATATATAGATGACAATTAAATTTGACGATTTTAATAACTAACTTCTATAATATTGAAAATTTGTTATTTTCTTATTCCACTTTTCTTTTAGGTCTATTATTTATTAAACCAAAAACACCTTTCTTTCTGGCTTTTGAGAAAATGTTTCCTTAACTTTAGACTTGAATTACGTAAGCATTATTTAATATTACGATTTGGGAATTGCATGGCTGACACACCCGTGTTTAGCGTAATGTGTTTCCTTTAGAAAAATAAATAATATTCCTGGATCCTGGTTTTCCTTAAGAAATCATTAATTAGCGGCTAAGTTCTGTTTGCATTTCTGGACAAGTCAGGGTTCAACAGTCGCTTCCGTAGATAACGCCCCGCTCGCCCCAACTTGTTGAAGGTTGCACTACATACGATCAAGATTCAATGTTGGCATAGAAATATCGCCTTCTACAAAATTTTTTTTTAAATTGAAATATCCGGATTACACGGGTCCTGCCCGTTGTAATATATAAGAGATAATTTAACAAATTTGTTTTTTTACACGACCTTCTGGTTTGTCCACAATCGATAAAATAGTAAAACACTATAAAAGTACCCGGTTTAAATCCACGAGGGGGGGGGGCAACTTCTGATCAGAGGCAGCAAGCTCGATTTGCAAACTCACAAATCGCAGTCCTTAGTCCGAGGTCGTAAGGTTGAGGTGTAAATAATTCACAAATCGAGTTTTTCCTGGGGTGTTGGCTGAGGTGGAAACAATTTCTACTAATACATTTTGTACACGGAGGCAGCTATTCAGTGCTTTGGTGTAGTAAACCAATTCAACAAATTATATCCAGCCTACTGTATTTAATTTGTACAGTTTTATCACTAGTAACAAATATCTAAATACATAAAAAGGATAAATGTATTCAGAATGTCTTACTAAAGAAATGTTTTGGATAGGGATTTTGTTATATCAGATCGCAGAAAGACTAAATTAATTAATTAAGTCAATAATTAGTGAAAGTTAAAAACACAGTTTGAATAAAAATGTATATTATTCAACCACAAGTAAATATTTTGTTAATGGAATAATTTGCTGGAAAAATTATTTTGTTTTACTTTGTATCCTGAAATTCCTAAATCGCACCTAAACCAAATGAAGTTAGCACGATAGTGAAATATACTAATATAAAAATAGGCGAGTAAGCATTAGTAATTATTAAGTTTTCAAAAGATGGCTGCCCAGTAAAGACCGTCATCCATATGCACAAAGAACGACCTATATACATTCCACATGGTATATTAAACAACCGATATATTTGTGGAACAACAAAAGCTATAATTTATTCGATAATTATTCAATATTCAAATAACATTTGAAACGTTCCATCTCCACTCTATTTGTATAGACGTCATTACCGCGTCCCCAGTCCCCACGAATATGCAATCAACTGGTTTAAATTTGTATTTATTTAGACAAAGCTAATAAAACTTGAATTCAGTAAAACAATCGAGCAGGCATTCAGTACTTGTAATTGACTATTGTTCGCGTAGGTAAACTCGCATATATACTACTTGGATATTAAAAATAAAAAAATAATTTATGTGTACATTTTGACCTTGCATGTAATACACACCTTTGAAAAGTTATTAACAGGTTGACTTCCACATAGTGTTTGCAGTACCACTCACCGAGGTCACATGTGTTTTTTAACCACGAATGTTATTCATATTATGTAAACATTGTTACTACCTTTTTTTTTGAAGAATAATATGTATAAAAAACCAAAAATTTTCTCGAAAATCATTGTTGGGTTTCGTGGCTTAAGGAAGTAAAATTTAAAAAGGTCTATACATCAGTAGGCCATGAAACCCACTTTTGGGTATCAAAATGAGACCCATTTCTGGGTATTATAGAAATATTCAGTTTTCTAAATGCCTAATTCAAATTCTTTGATTTTCTTTTCGAATAGAAATTTGTTTTTTGTTCTACAACATAAGTAAAATTTAACTAGGACTACTGTATTATTTAGAAATCATGAAGAGTTATGTCAGGTTAGGTAAAGAAAAATAAAACAAAAATTAAAGGAATTCACTTCTAATAGAGACACATACAAGTAAATCACAATGCTTCTTAAAACTAAAGCAAACCAAGTAATAGAATGTGACCTAAAGATTAGTTAGTTGAATTATTTTGTATGGTAGAATATCTTTTTAAATGTTTTAGAATTAGCTACTGTAAAACTGTACACGTGTGTATTAGCTACTTTTGTTTCCTTACTGTACGAGTGTGTTCTTCATTAAAACATTTTTGACACATTGGTACTCCACATTGATCACATTTCGTAGATGTTTTCTTTGCATTCTTTTGGGCTTCCTGAATGCCCAGTTCTTTGACCTTCTTCTTGTAACACTTAGGCCATCTAACACGTCTATTACGCACCAAAACATGATTAGATGTATTAGGTGTTGTAGATGTTAGGTCTAAATCTGTAGCAGGAGCTTTTTTCACAAGATTTCTTACAATTTCTTGATTCATTAAAGTTATGAAACACTTTATACCGGTCACGGTTTTATAAACTGATAGTGCGTTAACCACACTTACATTTTTTAACATTATGTCAAATTCTACTTTCCGGTACCACTTGATTGATCGTCGCAGGCATGGTGAATATGACCCCATTTGGTACACAAGTCAATAAAGGATTTCCCCGAGTTATAATCAATGACTGCTTGGGGTTTTGCTTTCCTTGCCACGAACCAAAACAGTACTCATTTTGTCTGCATGTTTGGTGGTGATCATGAGAACATCTCGTTTGTCATGCAATTTCAAGACCATGTAGATGATCTTGTCAAAGTGTAAAACTTTTGATAAAAATCAGTTGGTTTATTTATAACGGTCGCGGGTTACGTCCGTTCGCAAAACTGTACTTTTTTGTTATTTTACTATTTCCGTATGTTCTTGGAGCACTCGGGTTCGTTTTCGTTGTGAACCACTGTGGGTAGAACGAAATAAAAATACACCAAAGTCTTTTAAAGAAAAAAGGTTACTAATACATACAGTGTACTTTCCTCAAATTATATACCTACATTTATATTCATAGAAAATATATAACCATCGCTTGCAGTATATGATGTTTAGTCTACGAGAAAGGAACAAAGATAAATACAAAAGAATAAAAGTAGTGAAATACTTAAACTAATACGGAATAATTAGTCTACCTTTTATACTAGACTAGCTGACCCGTACGGCGTTAGCCTTGGTGGTTGATATTTTCAGTATTTTTAACGTAATTGTATTCTTTTTTAGTGTTCAGTCAGTCAGTGGTATTTGGCTTTTATATATATAGATCTTAAATAATAAAAGATCTGAAATTATGATTTTAGTAACTTTGATCCTCCCAAAACCCTCCTAAAATTTCGACATTTTTCATACCCTTTCTTAGTGAGCACCTATGGCCCTAGAGGAAACTACATACCAAATTTCATTCCAATCCGTTCAGTAGTTTTGAAGAAATCGTGATTTAGTCATTTTTATCACCCAAACCCCCCTAAAATTTCCAATTTTTTAAAACCCTTTTTTAGTGAGCATCTTTGGCCCTAGAGGAAGCTACATACCAAATTTCATTTTAATCCGTTCGGTAGTTTTTGAGAAATTGTGATGAGTGGGTCAGTGAGTGAGTGGTATTTCGCTTATATATATATATAGATTTATACAAATTTAGGCTATCCCTGTGGTGGTATGTCTTCTACCATGTGTTCTCCATAATTAGGCCAAGTCAAAACACAAAATAAAAATAAAGCTAATTGCTTACACACATACAATCAGACTCCTATGAACTTCCATAGATATGACTGGAAATAAACACATGCATGCCAAAATAACCAATGCATAAAACATTCACTATACCAGATTCTTAAATATTTTGTTTACTTATGTACGTTTCAATAACTATGTTCTATCTTCATAGAAACCACAGCGTATTAAACAAAATATATGTATAATTAATTGTAACATCTAAAACTGGTTTTAATAAATCATTGTAACTATACACTTTTGCTTATTTTTACGGCTTGTTTAAATCTCATTCTATGATGTAACCGAAGCTCATTCTGATTGGCTACCATCTCCTTAGAGATGTGGGAGGAATAAACATTTTTGTGAAAGTACATTTTAGATCAAGGTTTAAATAAGTGTTCATATTCAAAAGATGATGCCATAGTTGTCGATAAGTGCATAATTAAATTAAGTGAATGTTTTTTTCTTAAAGCTTTGTGGTAGTGGATGTATTATTATTTTATTTTAAGGGTATTTTAAATCAAATTATGTTGTAGATTTGAATCACAAAAGTGCATAAAAATTCACATATTTTAAATAGCCCACTATTCGTTTTTATTTGGTGTAAGCTTGTATGTTTTAGTAATGCCGTAAAACTCATAATTAATTTGTACAGTTGGCTTTTTGAGACAATGAAGTGCAATAGTGTAACGGGTCCGTGGGTTCGGCTCGCCTGTGTCCGGCTCCTCGAAGCGGCGCTTTCCCTGGTCGGGTTATACCTTTCTGTCCTCGTGCGGACGTACGGGCGTTGTCAGGATGGATGGTGGTGAGAAGGTTCTTCAATAACTTGGCAAACCCATGATCAGTTGAAACGTTTATTGAACCGATACAAACGACTACTCTGTTGGTTTCGACTACTCTAAACTAATATTACGCCATGAGGCCAAAGCAAGATCTTAATTATTGAGTCTACTCGCGGACGCGTTCACATAGACAGACTAGCCACTGCATCTCTGGATGCTTTCATCTAGCGTCCCCCTCAATTGGTTAACTAGGAATCGTCTTGTCAGCGAATGTACCGTTAGCCAACAATATACTATGTCTGCTGTTAGTAAACCCTTTATTATTAAGCATCTTTACTTATTATTTATAACTATTTACGAGGTGAGGGGAACCCGTCACAATAGTTACTAAAGTAAGTGTTTTTAACAAATATAACCACAAAAGTGTCGAAATGATATCGATAACGTTTTACCTGATTGACGCAAAATCTACTATTGTAGTTAATAGTAAAGTTATTTACATTATTAACGTTGTTGCATTGAAAGACATAGTATTACGCAATCTATAAAATATTATACAATCTATGTATCAGGCATTGTTTATTTTTTTTTTAAACAAAATGACTCAGCGTTTAGTTTTAAACTTAGTTAAATAGAGCCACAACTGATCATTGTCCATACAAAAAACCCATTAAACACTTTCTTGTTTTTAGTATTGTTGTTAAAGTTTCTTTAAAGTTTATTCATTTTTACAGTGACGTCAGCAGTGAGCTGGGAGGAGTGGTGGACCTATGACGGAATTTCCGGTAAGTTTGTAAAACTTGTATAAACTCCATTCTGTTAATATAACCATACCGACATCTAATAAAAAAACTAAAGTTTTGTAACAAAAACACAAAACATTTTTTAGTTTTTAAACCCATTACATATACTCGTGGGAAGAAGATAAAATAATTTATATTTTTGAAATGATAAGTAATTATATAAGTTTCATTGGTTGGCTTTAAATATATTTATGTACATCGTACCAATTACAAATAACAGTAAGTTAAATTTTACAACATTGTTTGTGTATAAAAATAATAACATTTTGAAATAAAATAACTTGTTCAAGCAAAAATAACTAAACACTTACTTATTATATAGCTGACAACCCAAACAGCTGAGCTAATGTAGAAATAAGGTAATGATTTATTTAATCATGAACTTGTTAATTTGTCGCTCATTATGTGTTTGTGCCAGGAGAAGATTGCTGTTACGAGAATTTCATTTTGTTCTTCATAATTATGTTTTTCATTTCACAACTTTAATACTATATTTCTGGGCTCCTTTTCATCATTAGGTTTATTTTTCTGATTATTTTTCTAAAAATGTTTTAGATTTTCATTTCATTTATTCCAAAGATGAAAAGTAGCTGAAAAGCAATTTTAAAAGATGAACTATTTATCGTTAGAAGCAAGCTTTAAAAACACAGTTAACGGCGATTGGAAATATTGGAGATAAAATAAATAACTCTGTTTCTTTTAAAATAAAGGATAAACGTATACTAAATTTACCTCTCGTGTATGGATTTTTTAAAATATTTTAATCAGTTATTTATAGTTTTAAAATTATTGAATCCTTAGCATTTTAAATAGACTTTGAGCCATTTGTGTTTACTGAAACACTATTGCAATAAAACCCTGTTTTCAAATAGAATCTTATATTATTTCATAAATTCACATAGTTATCTTTTATAAATGTGGCATACAAGCTGACCCGTACGGCGTTGCCCGTAGTGGTTGGAATTTTCATTATTTTTAACGTAATTGTAATATTTTTAAGTGTTCAGTCAGTGATTGTTATTTGGATTTTATATATATAGATCTTAAATAATAAAAGCACTATTGTCATAATAATAAAAGATATGAAATTATGATTTTAGTAACTTTGATCCCCCCAAATCCTTCCTAAAATTTCGAAATTTGTAATACCCTTTCTTAGTGAGCACCTATGGCCCTAGAGGAAACTACATACCAAATTTCATTCCAATCCATTCGGTAGTTTTAAAGAAATCGTTTTTATATAAATTTAATACCCAAACCCCCCTTAAAATTTCGAATTTTTCCAAACCCTTTCTTAGTAAGCACATACGGCCCTAGAGGAAGCTACATACCAAATTTCATTCCAATCCGTTCGGTAGTTTTGAATGAATCGCGATTTAATGACTTTGATCCTCCCAAACCCCCGTAAAATTTCCAATTTTTTAAAACCCTTTTTTAGTGAACACTTATGGTCCTAGAGGAAGCTACATACGTAATTTTCTTACAATCTGTTCGGTAATTTTGGAGAACTCGTGATTTAGTAAATTTTCCCCCCAAACCACTAAACAACAAACATAAAACTTTCCTTTTCTTATAGTTAACTAGCTGACGCGTACGGCGTTGCCCGTATTGGTTGGTATTTTCAGTCTTTTTAACGTAATTGTATTCTTTTTAAGTGTTCAGTCAGTGAGTGGTATTTGACTTTTATAGATATATATCTTAAATAATAAAAGCACTATTGTCGTAATAATAAAAGATATGAAATTATGATTTTAGTAACTTTGATCCCCCAAACCCCTCCTAAAATTTCGAATTTTTTTAAACCCTTTCTTAGTGAGCACCTATGGCCCTAGAGGAAGCTACATACCAAATTTCATTACAATCTGTTCGGTAATTTTGGAGAAATCGTGATTTAGTAAATTTTACCCCCCCAAACCCCCGTAAAATTTCCAATGTTTTAAAACCATTTTTTAGTGAACACTTATGGCCCTAGAGGAAGCTACATCCCCAATTTCATTACAATCTGTTCGGTAATTTTATAGAAATCGTGATTTAATAAATTTAATCCCCGCAAACCCCTCTAAAATTTCGAATTTTTCCAAACCCTTTCTTAGTAAGCATCTATGGTCCTAGAGGAAGCTACATACTAAATTTCATTTCAATCCGTTCGGTAGTTTTTGAGAAATCGTTGTGAGTGAGTGAGTGAGTGAGTGGTATTTTGCTTTTATATATATAAAGATAACAAATATATAATTTAAGTGTCCTGGTCATTTAATATACTTACCAAAGTTAATCTTTGGTAACGGTTCATGCTCTGATTTGTTCCCTAGTAGATAGACGAGAATGGCTAATCGCTGTCGGTTGCCTCTTGCTGTTTCCGGGCTAGCCTCCATAAAGGATGTACTTCCACTCTCGTTCCAGCTTTCGGACGTTGCCATGATGGTTTGTGTTGGAGAATGATGTTGTGTTCTTCGAATTAAGGTGTCGAAACGATTGTATGACTTCAAAGCAATTGTTGAACAAAACAATCAAATCCTCGGATAGTCCGAACTTTAACTAAACTAACGAAGGCAAAGGCAAACGTGTGGTCTGGAGTCTGCTGCAGATTCACTCTAACGTTGACTCAGCTTTCACTTGCGTACCCACCCTTCTTTGTATACAACTCTCTCCTCAGCACAATACTTTTGCAAAGCCAATATAGCACGACCACGTTCAATGTGCATCTATACCTATTCATAACTATTAGTTATTATTATTTATTCTTATTATTATTACATGGTACGTAGTACCTTATTATTACGTTAAAAAAATGTGTTCCTACAATTGCCATCATTTGTGAGTTTTTTTTCCTTTTCTATACTAATGTTATAAAGAGGTTAAACATGTTTGTTTGTATGTAGGGGATAATCTCTGGAACTACTGAACTGATCGGAAATATATTTTTACTAATAAAAAGGTACACTATCCCTGAGTAACATAGGTTATGATTCATTTTGATAAAAACATTTTTTATTTCAATATTTGTAAATTTAGTCTGAAAAATTCTTAGTTTAGGCCTACAGTGATGAACCATCTTATGTATTACATTTATTACCATAGCAACAGATTGAATAAAATAGCAGATAAAACAGCTGCATGCTCTAATATTTCCATTAACAGTTGATTTGAAACTTTGAAGCAATTATATGTATTTCTAACTTTTACGTTAGGTTTCAATTAAAGTGTAGACTTGAGCCTTGCTGGTTCTTTTAACCTTTATTATAACTGCTGTTATAAAATACACGAAATAATTTGATTCGAACATTTAACATTATTTACCATCTTAGCTTTGGGATTATTATTAATCCTACACCTTTATTAAAAAAGAAAACATGACATGATTATGTGTATAAAAGGTGCCAACGGGATTGGCGTGCGGAGCACGCAGTTTTTTCAACTAGTTTCATATAATTTTATTTATTGAAACTAAACCTAGTCCATCTATAAATATATTTATACAAATAAAACATTTTTTGGTTGCACACCCTGTGACGCCCTAAAACTAATAATCACTAGAATAGATCTTGTGATAGCTTCAATGTTCCTCACTTTGGTCACGTGATATGGATTTGCCGTCTTCAACCGCCGCACCTGATCTGTACTATCGACAAGTTGTAGCATCTCGATGCTGTGCAATCTATCTTCATGCTTCTAACAAAATCGTTGAACCTCTTCATGCACTTTCATCTCTGTGGAGATCATCATTACGTACCTACCAAGGAGCTTTAACAATGCTTCTTAGTACATGGTTTTGGAACGTCTGACTTTAAGCCCAGCCCCAAACCAGCACACCATATGCCCAGATATGTTCTAGAACTTGTTTATAAAGTACACAAACTCGGATTTTTTTCGGGGCGTTGATTTTAATTCTGACTATGAGAAACGCCCCAGATGCGCTGTGGGCTCCAAGGAGTCGGGTTCGATGGGAGAAAACACGTAATGTTTTGAAACATTTTGACGACTTAAAGGCATATATTATTCAGGATTATGCCGGTACCAATGGCAGCTGTTTCGGAGGGGTCATAGGAAAGACGAAGAGAGATTGAGAGAAAAGTGAAAGTACGAAATACAGAGTCCGAAGAAGAAGAATTTTACGCCGCTGCTGGTTTTGAGTTTGATCGTTCGTGTAGTTCATTTGAAAAAATCCTCTTCTAGTGAATTGCTAGATGGAAATTTGTCACTAGTTGAAAATCAATTGGTTGCCCAAAATTCAGTGTTTACACATTTTGAAAATATTGTGGTAATCATCGTGAACATTCATAAGTTGTGTCTATGTTCTAATGTAATTACTAGTACAATTGTTATGTTTTATTAACAATTCAATAAATAACTACTTTTTTTAACAATGTGGATGTTTATTTAACAAGATATCAAAATTATTTCTTTTAAATACAAGTTTCTCCTTTGAGAATTCAAAATTCTCCTTTCATAAAATATTATGCACATCCCCCCTTCCCCACCCGTGCACCGGAGGCATTTCGCATGGTTAGAAATGAAATCTGACCCCCCACAAACCCCAGAAAGAAATTTTCAAGTCTCTGTCTTAACTTCACGAATCCCCCCGGGCCCCCCCCCCCCCCCCGGTGCACCAGGGGCCTTTCGCATGGTCAGAAAGCATTGTTTACTTTCACTACTTTGCCTGGTGTAATGTCCACAACTTAAACTACGAGTATAGGTTAGTTCCACTGTATAGGGTTCCGTACCTTAAAGGCGAAATACGGGGTGATCCTAACTGAAACACTTGTCTGCCTGTCGGTACGTCACACTCAATATTCTCTAGAATAGAAGAAGGTTATCACAATGAAATTTTGAGTGGTTCTAAAAACTTTTAATCCAGACAAGTTAAAATAATCAGAAAAAAATTGTTTATGAGTATTACATTTGCAAAGTTTGGTACCCCTAAATAAATACTTTTTGTTGTCAATTTAATCCCCAATTATCTCAATTTACAAAGTTTTCTTAAATTTATTCGACAAAGAAAGGCTAATTACTTTTCTACGAAAAAAATTCCTCGTCAACCTCCTACCGGCTTAATTAGGCCGTGTGCTACGAAAACGTAAAGTCACCCTATAATTTACAAACAAATCACTTTATTTACAAGCGTAATGACGGCTATGTTTTAATCAACCGAAATTACAAACTAATTATACGAATCCAGATGGCCAACATATCTGGGCTGAATAGGGAATGAGAATGTAAATAAGTATTTGAAGGAAGTATAATAATATAGACGGCCAACAACCGGCAATTTTGTGTGGCGTATTAAATATTCATCAGGGCAGACTGTAATAAATCAAGCGTTCGCGTGACCACGAGGGATATGTAAGATTCAGGATAGCACTTGGCTGAAAGTTAAAGGATGCTAAGGTAGGGTTACTATGTAGAAGACGTATACGTTTTCAGCGAGAAAGATTGCTTCTAATTTGTTCCGTTATAGGCGGGTGTATTTTCTACCGGGTTCACTTTGGGTAGCACCATTGCAATGTTTTCTTAATTAGTTAATGTGTAGACGTACTAAAAAACTAATAGTTTTAAATAAAATTTTGTTCAAATTATTTGTAGTGTGGTTTAAATTATTTTGCACAACTTTGCATAAAATTTTAATTCATCGTTTTTGCTGAACTAAATTGCAATTCTATTGATGCAAACCGAATATTTTTACAAACTAATCAAGAACCACTTAATACAAAATTAATTATTGTAAAAAAAAGATAGCTCTCATGGGACCACCGGCAGAAGTGAAAAATAACATGAATATAAATTGTTGTTTATATTGGTTTAATACTAATATTAATAATTATTTTTATTTTGTCCCATTTAAAATTAAAATATAAAAAATTAAAAATAACATAATTATGAGTGTCTATAGTTTTTAACATTCATGACAGTTTTTACTTTTTGTACTGAACCAAAACAGGTTTCTTGAAAATCTTCGAGAAAGGCTTACTTTATTATATTTTTAATATCTGTTGTTAAATATTAAAGTTAAACAGCTAATTTGTATTAAAAATGTAAAAACGTTATTTTAAGTTATTCCTATACTGCCTTCATAAATTTAAAAGTCTTAATTTCATTTTTTATTATTTTTTTATTTGAGATATTAGTGTACTTGGGTTCATATGATAAAAATAAACATGTTTAACCTAACATATTGTTATTATAAAACCAAAAAGAATAAGAAAAATAATAATGTATAAACAAAGTTTTGAAAATCCATTAGAATTTATTGTAAAATAATTTAAAATACCTTAACTTCCAATAATAAATCCAATAACTCCAATTCCAGAGGAGTTGGTGTTTTCAGCTTTAATATTTGGAGTTAAGGATTTTAGTATAACAATAAACTATTCGCAATGAAGATGAGGTAATTTATTGGGAGACGAGGTTTTCGAAATTATAAGAAACAAGATATAATAAATAAACTTCTTCCTCTTATGCCAATTAACATATACACCAGTTTTGGTATGGTCTTGAAGAGTACAATGTAGCTGACTTGGCAGTAACAGACTAAATTTGACGGTTTAAACGTTTAACACAGAAATAAACTGTTCTCATTTTGTTTAAGTTTGCTTTTTCGTCTCAATTTAGTGTTTTTATTGTTTGAAAAGACGAAAATGAAAAGAGACATTTTCAATTATAAGTGCTATACATTTTTAATAAAGTTTAATTTTGAACCTAGTGTATGTCTTTAATTCCAGATATAGAGAGTTTTAATTTGTATTTATTCCTAATGTTTAATGTTAAGTTTTGTTAAAAAAGCTTTATCACATTTTAAATTATAGCGTTGGTAATTAAACAGTTTTATTTATATAGGCTATCAGTTGTAATGCCCCAGTCCGAAAAGATTTAATTGAAATTAAAACAACCTAAGAATCGTACAGTACCAATTAAAATAAAATAAAATGTCTAAGCAGCATTATTTTGATATTAAGCCTATCAAATGTACTACCGAAAAATTACACATTTTGAAGTTGAGGCCTATTAGTTTATGAGGGCAACTAACCAGTGGAATTAGTGCTTTTATTATAGTACACTAGTATTGATCATAAAAAACCTCAACGCCTTTTACTTTCTCACTATACTATAGTATAGAGAAAGTATAGTGATCGCAAAAAAAAATGATGTTGAGATTTTTATGGAAATATCTGTTTTAGAACCCCCTGAGTGCAAAAAAGTGGTTTTTTTACCAAATTTCTGTCTGTATGTCTGTATGTCCGTATGTATACAAAGCTAGAGCGAAAAATATTCAATCGATTTCAAACAAATTTGCAACAGACATGTCAAGTAGGCCTGTATAGATCCACGAAAAACGGTTTTGAAACGTTTTGAAAAACAACCTCCTTTTTGGCAAAAAATCCCCAAAAAATCTGTTATTATTTTTTTTATAAAAAAACTGCTCTAACGATTTTGATAAAATTTGGCTTATGCCTTTAATATACCCTACCATATGAAAAAACCACATATTTCTAAAAATTCTCGTTTAGCTAATAATAATAATAATAATAAATGATTTTGGGGGTTTTTTTGGCCATAAAGGAGGTTGATTTTCAAAAATTTTCAAAACCTTTTTTTGTTTATCTATAGAGGTAGCCTATAATTGACGTGTTTGGTGCAAGTTTGTTCTAAATCGATAAAATAGTTTTCTCTCTAGATAATAATAATAATATTTATTAGTTAATCTCCTACTTAAATAAATCACCTCTTCTACCCCCACCTAAAATTATGAAGTCACAGTGAATCTGTTTAATAATTTAAATATGTTTGTGAGAAAGTATGTGCCAGTTCCTGGTACCGTTTATTTTTATTTGAATAACTACATTTAGTAATTTTCTCAAATATACGGATTTAAAAATTATTTTTAATATTGAATTTCACTTTTAAAACTAATAAACACAGTTATCATAATTTTTATAAAAGAGAAACACGTTTCAAATCTTTTATAATAGATGGATACCATCTTTTATGAAACATATACCATAAAATATTTTACAGTTTAATACGGGCCTTAGATTTCTTTTAATAGAATTTCTTAAAATATAAGTATAATGCAAATCTGTAAATTGATGATTGGTGTCTATTAAATGGCAAGCTTAATTGGATTTGTTTCCGTCCATTTGCCATACCAATTGTTAGCCCATGTTTGCGTGAAGGCTAGACATATGAGTGCTGTAGAAGAATTCGAGATATACAAAGCCTTTAAACATAACAACAACCAATTGGAATTGATTAAACGACTAGCTACAGTTTCATCTCACATACTGTGCAGGGACTCTGACTCTCATAAACTGAATGCTGGGTTTAGTCAGTAGTGTTCGACCGTCCAACATAGTAGACGCGAAGTACACGTCACAGTTGTGTGTTAAACAACCTGATGATGAAACATATTTTTCGAAACGCGTCATAAACAAACTCTGAACGAAGTCACCCTACGGAGTAAAGGTAGTTTTAGTTATATCTATTTTTAACTTGAATGCTTATACAATGAGCTTAATATTTTATGTTTTACTTTATTCGATTTACCAATCTTTAATAACTTTTAATTTCCAACACTTAGAGTCTTATACGTTATATAGTTCTACTAAGTTACAAGTTCGCCAGCTTTCCTGTTTTCGTAAGTTATCTGGTAAATACATTCCCAGTATAAAGGGTGTTTTTTTTAATGGGTCACC